>CACRXK020013217.1:0-14256 GCA_902702795.2 Paramuricea clavata
CATGCACGATAATATAGCAAAGCAGAGCGAGACAAGCAACAGAAATTCCTTTGCGTGCCATGAAATTGTGAGATTAACTCAGATTATTATCATATCCGGCGAAAATTAATTGAACGAAACTGAGCACGACAAGAGCTAAACTTGAATCAAGTCCGTCTCTCTAGAGTCCGAATCGCCAAGCAACGAGATCGAGCGCGCCGCGCGAACTTTCCCTCAAACTAATTTCCCGCGTTATTGCACCTCGTGCGTCCGATACCTCGGACTCTTGAGGTAAATTTGGCGCGCTTGCAGGTGAGCCGTCTTCTTCCTCAAACTTTCCCGCGTTATTGCACCTCGTGCGTCCGATTCCTCAGACTCTTGAGAGACGGACCTGAGGAAAGGAAAGCCTTTGACTCTATTGATCAAAACATCCTATCAAGGAAGATGCACGACCAGTTTGGTGTTCAAGAATTTGAGCTAAAATGGTTCCAATCCTATTTGACGAAACAAAGCCAAGTTTGTGTTGTCGATGGCCACACATCGTTGGCTAAGGAAATTGTATGCGGAGTTCCACAGGGATCTATCTTGGGACCCCTCATGTTTTTCCTATATATATATGATTTGCATGAAGAATGTCTGAAAAACACAACTCCTGGCATGTATGCTGACGATACTCAAATACATGCATCTTCTGCAAGTTTCTCCGAACTAGTAACCAAACTTAATCAGGATTTAGAAAATATAGTCAAATGGCTCTCTCGAAATAAATTGCAACTTCACACAAAAAAGACAAAAGCAAGGTTTATAGAATTATCCTATAACTTAAAAAACAAAGTTGGTAATGAATAGGTGATGATAAATGATAAACCGGTTACTCGATATTCCTCTTTTCCATGCCTGGGAGTAGAACTAGACGAAAGAATGAGCTGGGAAAATCATATAGACACAATATGTAGGAAAGTTGGCTCCGGTATTGGAATCATCAAAAGAGTAAAGCCGTTTGTACCGTCCGAAACACTGCAAAATTTATATAATTCTCTCGTTCTCACATATTTTGACTACTGTTCATCTTGATGGGATAATTGTGGAAGCATGCTCAAAGAGAAATTACAAAAACTACAAAATAGGGCTGCAAGAATTATGACAGGTGCCAATTATGATGTCAGGTCGACAGATTTGCTTCATGCTATGTCATGGAAAAATCTGCACGACAGACATAAAATGAATAAATCGGTCTTGATGTTCAAAATATTAAACAACCACTCAGCTCCGAACTTAAAGGATAAATTTATAACAAGGGACATAAATTTCAGTGCTAATTATAATCTCAGAAATGCTGATATAAATCTTTCAGTTCCTAAACCACGTACTGAATATTTAAAAAAGAGTTTTGGATATAGCGGGGCTGTTCTATGGAATAGTTTACCTACGCAGGCAAAGCAAACAAAATCTTTAAGTAGCTTCAAAAATTTGATAAAATAATGTGTGCTACAGAGTCAGGCATCGAATAGTCTTGGTTTTTTAACTTTCTTATCTACGTATTTGTTATTCTGAGTTATTCTATTTCATATTTAATTAATATTAGTTTTTAGAATGTAATTTGTGTGACGCCCCTCATGAAAATCATCCATGGGTGATGATCATGAGGGAAGCGTGGTTAAATAAAGTTTTACTATACTATACTATACTATACTATACTATACTAAGTCTGAACAAGAGCGTTACGTTAAAAATTTAATTTGTTGTGTCTCGGATGACAAGGCGCGCAATTGGAGTTGGTTTTACTTTGCTGTACACACGCATCGTCCTCAAGTAGCGAACCATATACTGTCGGTCGAACAAGGGAAAAGTTGCGGATTTTCAACAATGATCATCGTTGTATATCGCGCTGCATTCTCGGTAATTTTTCAGCCAGGCAAAGTTGAGTCAAATGGGGGTAGCAAATCTTCGAGTAAAGCCCTTCGAGTTAAGCCCCAACCACGCCCTTTCGAGTTAAGCCACGACCACGCCCATTACACGCCCATTCCACGCCCATTCCACGCCCATGCCACGCCCATGCCATGCCCATGTCACGCCCATGTCACACCCATTTCCGTTGAGGGCTTAACACGAAGTACATAACTGGAGTTAGGTACTTCGAGTTAAGCCCTCTAGAAAATAGGGGCTTAACTCGAGCAAAGTCAAACATTTTGTTCTTCGAGTTAAACCCCAACGTTTGAAAGATGTAAACGAGTTACGGTTAATCTGATCCCAAACAAATTAAATTGTCATTTGGATCGCGTTTCGTTCAACCACGGTTCAATACGTTTTATTTCAGCCGACGTATTGTATATATTACTTTAAGATTGACGTTTACGGCAAACCGATAACCGCAAACGGCAAACTTCAAATCGTAATTTGAAGTCAACTGCTAAACTGTTCGAAGTTAGAGCAACTTGTGCATAAAAATTGGACTATGATTTAGCTACTTTTAGCTAATAAAGGAATAAAGATTGACCTTTTCTGCCGTAAAGGTCAATCTTAAAATATTTTCAAATTGTATACCGGTGTCCTACAAAACACCGGACTCTGTTTGATTTCATGCAACGTAAAAGCTATAAAATAAAGAGCATGGCATTCATAATAAAATGCTGTGCTGAGTGGTTATATTACTACCTTAAAAAATAAGCAGAAACTCGACGTTTCGAGCGAAGGCCCTTCGTCAAGAGTTAGTAGCAGGGATCGGGGAAAATGCACGGGCTTTTATACTAAGAGTATGAAAGCATCACGTGACAAAAAATAAACCAATTAGATGGATTTAATAATAACAAAGTGTAAACAAAATATATAAATCGCATTACAGAATATAATATAATTAAAAATATAAAAATAAACAGGAAGTTAAGACAATTACTACAAAAAATAATAATCAAAACAAAACACGTGTGGGAATAAGGTAAAAGTAAAAGTAATAAATAGAAGTTGTCAATGTCTGCTATAAACAGGCAAAAACAGATGGCATCATAGACAAAACAGAAGACATGTCTTCTGGATTGTCTATGATGGCATTAAACATAAGAGAAACGTTCATTAATGCCAAAAGGGTGAACAGTGCCAAGTTCGGATATGAGGCGCATTTCATGTCGTTCGCGGCTATCGTTGCTTCCAGAAATGTGACAGAGGGCTCGAATTAACATATCTGAAACACTGTGATTGCCATCATTAAAATGTCTGGCAATAGGTTGGTTAGCATCATTGCCAATAACTGCACGCCGATGCTCACCAAACCTTGTCCTTAAACATCTTCCAGTTTCCCCAATGTAAAGCATGCCACATCTACTGCAAGAGATGCAGTAGATGAGATGGGAGGAGGCGCGCGTGAAATGGTGCTTGATGTGAAATTCAGATTTAGGTGCCGAAACAATAGTGGTGCAATCTATAAAATCACAGGTTTTACATTTCGACGACAGGCAAGGAAAAGTGCCTTGCTGTGACGTCGAAGCCTGTGTTAGGGAGCTATGGACAAGGGTTTCACGGATATTTTTGCTGTGTCGAAAAGAGACTAAGGGGTTATCGGAGAAAATGGAAGATGTTTCAGGGTCGTTTTTCAAAATATGAAAATTCTTGTTGATGACATCTCTAACTTTGAAATTGAAAGGATGATAGTTAATTTAATACTAGGGGGATTTTGTTGTTGCCTGTGACATTAGACATAGGGTCTGTGAGGGTGTCAGAACGGGGAATTTGGGAGGCCTTCGAAAAGACAGTGTCTAATAGAGAGGTAGGATAACCACGCTGGACAAAAAAGTGTCTCATCTCCAGACTTTTGGCCTGAAAATCTTCGTCTTCACTGCAGATGCGGCGAAGACGAAGGAACTGAGAAAAGGGAATCGACCTTTTGGTGTGGTTGGGGTGGGAAGAGGAAAATAGAAGATAGCTATGGGAGTCAGTGGGCTCGTAGAACACAGAAGTAGATAATTTGTTACCATTGATTGATACAAGGATATCTAAGAATGATACACTGGTCTCACTGATCTCCCATGTGAACTGGAGTGCTGGATGAAAATTATTAACAAAGTTAATAAAGCGTTCCAATTCGACACGAGAACATGATACTGTGCCAAGACAGTCATCTATGTACCTACCAAGGTAATCAGGGATGGCATCAGTGTACTGTTCGAAGATTTGTTTTTCCACAAAACCAACAAGCAAATTAGCATAGTTGGGTCCCATTTTAGTTCCCATTGCTACACCATTTATCTGTTGGTAATGCTCACCATCATCAAAGGAAAAATTGTTGAGGGTAAGCACCAACTCAGCCAATCGGACCAAAACAGAAGTGGCCGGTTCCTGGTTAGGGCGTTTATCTAGAAAGAATTTGAGGGCCCTCAAACCATCATGATGCGGAATTACAGCGTATAAGGATTTGACGTCCATGGTGAAAATGAATTTGTGAGTGCCATGAAAATGAATGTTCTGGAGAATTTGAAGAGCATGCTTGGTATCCTTGATATAGGATGGTAAGTCCTTAACCAAGGGTGCCATGACACGATCGAGCAAACTGGAGATGAGTTCGGTGGGACAACCACAAGCAGATACAATAGGTCTACCTGGGTTGTCAGGTTTGTGAATTTGGGCAAGAAGTATATGACAGGTGTGCGAGGTGTGATGTGTATGAGGTTTTTGGCAGTCTCAGGGAGATCACCAGTGTTGATAAATTTATGAATGGTCTGGGTGATGGTGGTTTGATGAATGGAAGTCAAATCCTTGTCAACCCTCCTGTAAAAAGTGGCATCACCCAATTGTCGGTGGGCTTCATTACGGTTTAAATCAGCTCTCCAAACAACTAAGGCACCACCCTTATCAGCAGGTTTGATAACAATGTCATTACGAGCATGGAGTGATTGGAGGGCGCCAAATTCATTGTCAGTGAGGTTGGATGGCCTTTTGGGCCTAAATTTGGGGAGTAGTTCTATATCATGTCGAAATTGTTGAATGAATAGTTCAAGGGACCCATAACAATATATATAGTTCAAGGGACCCTTAAATTTTGATTAGCAATTAATCATGAACGTGTCATTTTAAAAATGAGCTCATGGCTGGTAGACGTTTATGATCATTATGCATACGCAAGTATTCTAATTTCTATTGAAGTTCAATTCATCAACTTAAGTCCTAAAGAGTAAAGGGCCGGAGTTAATTTTCAATAGTTTTAGACCCAATTCTCAACGGTGGAAATACGCACTTTCGGTGGAAATATGCACTTTCACAATATATGGTTCTTACAACTATTCAGGTCTTTTTTTATATGAAACGATTTCATTAGACTGCACACATTTTAAAAATGGAAAGCGGTCGCAAAATGTCGATCGCCCCACAAGTTGCGAAATGCAAATCTACCTTAAATACCGGGTGCCCCACGCCATAAAAAAACCTGGACAATATTTGATTTCATGTAACGTAAAAGCTTTAAAAGCGATAATGCATTCAGAAATGACTAAATTCGATTTTGATATATAGCACTTGAATTTACATGCAATATTGACTGCGCTATTGCCGTGTTTGAACGTTGAACTATACTGTTTTTGAAAATGCAATATCACACTAAATGTTGCAAAATCAATGCTCATCAATCACTACAGAACCGATTAAGTCCCCTTGGGTTAATCAGTTATAATCAGTAGTTTTTACTATAATTAGAATAATTAGTTGTTTAATGTATTAGTATATATTATAGTGTGAAGCTGACCAGCATGTATAGGCTTCACTATTTTGTATTATAGAATTAGGTTAATAAATGTTGTATAGTGTGCACGGCCCATTGAAAATCAGCGTAGCATGCTAAATGGCTACCGTGCTTAAAGAATTTTAAAGATTAAAGATTAAAGAGTAGATATAATTATAAATGTTGTTTTACTGTATGCTAATTTTTGTTATTTTCAAAAACATTAGTTCAACGTTCAGATTAACATCAATAGCGCAATCAATATTGCATGTAAATTCAAGTGCTATATATCAAAATCGAAGTTAGTCATTTCTGAATGCATTATCGCTTTTATAGCTTTTACGTTACCTGAACTCAAATGCTGTCGAGTTTTTTTTTGAGACACCCGGTATTTAAGGTATATTTGCATTCAGCAATTTGTGAAGCGATCGACATTTTGCGACCGCTTTCCGTTTTGAAATGTGTGCAGTCTAATGAAATCGTTTCATATAATGAAGACTTGAATAGTTGTAAGGGACGAACCATTTGATTTTTGATGGGGGGTGGGTAGAATCCCAAAAAAATATCGGGCAAGCAATTCGAACTTAAAAAAAATATCGTGCAAGACTTTCGAGTGGTAATCCTTATTTGCCATTCGGTGCATTTCCGCGTGTAGCCCAGGGCCGTATGTAGCAACCGGGGGGCTGCAGGGTCCAGGAAATGGCATTTCAGAGACTCTAAATTTAAAAATCACGTTTAAATCACGGCCGTAGAAACCAAAATAGGTGAAATTTTTATGGGACACGATCAAAGGCGAGGATATAAGAGCGAGAGATTGAAATTGAGTAGGAATAGCGTGCAGGGGTATGCGTTTCGATCTAACAGTTTTCTTCAGCCTGCAGGGTTTTTTTAAGAGGAGGGGGGGGGTTGATATAATTTGAAGAGGAGAAGGAAGGAGAGTTTATAGGAGTTCGGAAAATAATGTGAGACCAAGAGGAAAACAAATTATTACGAAATAACTGAAAATAACCAATTACACAGTGAAAGGATGTAACTATTATACATGTTATTAGTCAAGTTATCCTACCAAAGGTCTTGTTGTTTGCGGGACATTCCAACACTACGCACTTTATTGTTCATCGTTCGTATTGGTGAAGTGAAGCAAATTTGCAGGTTAAATTACTCAATGGTATAGTGAGTTTGAATGATTGTGATGGTAAGGGTGATCATGTGACTGTAGGTGATTGCATCCAAATATGGTGTTAGTGGTGTAGGAGCTTATAAGACAGGGATAGGGGCATTTGGCAATTAGTGATACATAAGGGATAAAAATAATTATAACCCCGTGCAGGGTTTGATTTTTGTTTAAAATATATGAATATACAATAACTAAAACATGTACATATATAACAAAAACCAAAACAGAGATTAGTAAATGAATGATACGATATGACAAATAGATAGCTATAGCTAGTTCTGGTGTGGATTTTGCTACGTAGAGGATCCAAGTTCACATTATTTTCCGAACTCCTAAACTCTCCTTTCTTCACCTCTGCAAATTCTATATACCCCCTCTCCCCTTTAAAAACCCCTGCTGAAGAAGACTGTTAGGTCGAAACGCGTGTAGGGTTGCCTTTCCTACTCAATTTCAATCTCTCACTCTTATATCCTCACCTTTTATGGAATCCCATAAAAATTTCACCTACTTTAGTTTCTATATATAATCGTAGTTTCCCTAGTTTTTTACGTACATGTTCATCATAGGAGTCGGAGTAAAGAAATAAAGAACAACCATTTTTTGAATACTGGTCCTCTCATTATTTAGACTACACAATGTCTTACACCAATACTTGTCCAATTACCTATTATATACCAAAAAAAATAAAAAATAAAAAATGTATATACATGCATACAAAAAAATATCGTGCAAGTCCTCTGACTGACAAAAAAAAAATCGAACAGTGTCAGGAGGCGGAAAAAAATATCGAGCAAACTGAAAATCTACCTCAAAAATCAAATGGTCCGTCCCTAAGAACCATATAATGTGAAAGTGCATATTTCCACCGAAAGTGCGTATTTCCACCGTTGAGAATTAGGTCTAAAACTATTAAAAATGAACTCCCTTTACTCTTTATAGGACTTAAGTTGATGAATTGTACTTCAATAAAATACCTGTGTATGCATAATTATCATAAACGTCTTGTAAACCAGCCCTGAACTCATTTTAAAATGACACCTTCGTGATTATTTGCTAATCAAAATATAAGTTAGTCTATTATGAATGCAATGATCTTCATTTCATTGCGATAGCTTTTATTATAGCCTTTACGTTACGTGAAATCAAACAGAACCTGGTGTTTTTTGAGACACCGGTATAAAATTTAATAATATTTTAAGATTGACCTTAATTTGCCGCAGATAAGGTCAATCTTTATTCACAAGTTGCTCTAAACCTGAACAGCTAACAGTTGACTTCGAATTACGATTTGAAGTTCGCCGTTTGCGGCTTAGCAGTTTCCCGTAAACTTCAATCTTTAAAGTCCCTAATATATATAATACGTCGGCTGAAATAAAACGTATTAAACCGTGATTGAACGAAACGCGATCCAAATGATTCTTTAATTTGTTTGGGATCAGATTAACCATAACTCAGTTTAAAGATAAATAGCAGAGCCCAGCAAATAACTTTAAAACCAAACATAATAAAAGTAAAAATTTTAATTAGCTAACGTTTCGTTGTTTACAATACAACATCTTCAGAGCAATCTAAATGAATTTACAGGGTATGGTATATATATTTACAAAATAATGGTTTAATATTACAAAAACGGTTACATAGTTTGAAAGAACAAATGAGTAGAAAGAAAGGAAAACAACTTATCAGTAACAAGTTAATAAGTAAAGATTAATGTTAAGTGCATGGTTAGTATAGTTAAGGTTAATATTACATAACTAAAATAACTCAAGAGGGGTAGATCTAATATTAGCATTAAGGACAGGGTTAATTTGATAAATTAATAGGCTTTCACGGATAAGAAGATCCCACTCAGAAGAGCCTGATGATAGAATTTTGAAATCGGAAGCGGAGACTCGGTGTTTGTGCATGTGTTTGTGATAACCATTATTTTGTAAATATATATACCATACCCTGTAAATTCATTTAGATTGCTCTGAAGATGTTGTATTGTAAACAACGAAACGTTAGCTAATTAAAAATTTTACTTTTATTATGTTTGGTTTTAAAGTTATTTGCTGGGCTCTGCTCTTTATCTTTAAAGGACATTGGCAACGGATTTTTTTATTGGCTATTTTTGTTCACGTTGGTTATCTTAATAAGGATATGTATTTTATTTGGAATGAAAATTATTCGATTCGGAGTAAAAAGCGAATGAAGTTGGTCTAATTATGCATGGTGTCCGCCATCTTGAAGAAATTCCCGATATGCTAATTTATGCTGAAATGCCTTACTGACGTCATTGGCAGGGGAACGGATTATACAATGTATACTGTACGGCCCTTGTAAATAGCTATAGTTTACATGCTGTTTTTTTCTACGTTATTTGAGGAAATTGCATAAAAATGACATAGCAACCTAGTTTATTTCTATAAATTTCCATAGTAAGCGTTCTTTCGCCTTGCGGAAGATATGCGACGAGTGTTTACGTCTTAGTGTAGGCGCACCGAACATCTTGCGTCAATGCAATATACAGTTGACATAAGTTTAATTTTTTAAAATCACTGTGGAAACCAATTCATATTTTGTCCACTTTTTTCTGGGCGAGGGTAGGTAAGAAATGATGCTTTAGTTTTCTAAAAAACATATAAAACGCAAAACATATAAAACGCAAAACATAAACGGACTATGTTATTTTCTATATTTTCCCACAGACTATTGCATTCATGTAATACGTATTAAACCATGAAGGTCAAAGTTAAGCAATGTATATTGCCCTGTGTACGGCTGCAATAGTGGTAGTCAACTGAAGACAAATAGAAACGTTAATTTCTTTCGTTTTCCTTGCGGCAAAATGCCTGAGCAGAAGAGCCGTAGAGCGGCCTGGGAAGAATTTTGCAAACGAAAAGCATTCAAACCCTCACTTTGTACAAGAATTCGCTCGCTTCATTTTGCCGAGGAGTCATATGAACCCTCGCATTCTCCTCAATTCCTCGAAAGCATTGGATACACAGAGAAAACGAGTTTGCGCGTAAAGCCCAATGTTTACCAACGCTTGACAAGCCTACGACCAGTAGACTAGACGAAATTTCGGAAAATAGTACATCAAGAGGCATTTCTTAGTAAAAGTTGGCGATCGTAGTTTTCTAATGTTATTTAACACGCTGATTTCGAAAATGATGGTCGCCAGATCTCAATCTACAGTTAAATAGTCGAAAATGACGTCACAACCTTCGTCTACATATAGATAGATAGATAGATACTTTATTGCGTGTTCCCCTAAGGGCTTTTCAACACTACATTACATATTAAAATTACTATAAATTACTTCTAAAACTACCTATGTTACATATACTTATTTAAAATTAGTTAAAATATGTACAAAGAGTATGAAATATTAAATGTATTTAATAGGATTCTTTTAGCAAAATCTCCCTAAGTTTTTTCTTAAAAATTGTTATTGATGTAATATTTTTTAGTTTATCATCCAAGTCATTCCATATTTTAACACCCCGGTAATTAAATGTTCTTTGACCTGCAGCAGATTTATACAGAGGGATGTCCAAGAGGTCATGATTTCTTGTCGATCGATCATGTATGTCGGAACGCTTTATAAATTTATCTACTAGGTAGTCAGGTGCAAGTCCATTAAAACACTTGTAAGCCATTGCAGTATCCCTTTCCAATAATAACTTTTCCACTGGCAACCAATTTAGTTCGCGCAACGCCGGAGTTATGTGATCGAACTTTCCTACCCCTGATATAACTCTGCACGCGAAGTTCTGCACTGATTGAAGTTTATAGATATTGTTAGATGACGTGTTGGACCACACCGTAGAGCAGTACAGAAGCTTGTTAATTACAAGTGTCTCAATGACCAATTTTAATGTTTCATTATCGAAACTATCCTTCACGCGATTTATTTGACATAGTTTTCTCATACACGACGAAACGAGTTTAGATATGTGGTCGTCGTAGGATAGGTACGAATCCAAATTGATTCCCAAATCTTTAGCTAATAAAACAGGTCTTATAGTCTTTCCTAAAAATGTTAGCGATATTTCTGTAGGTACATTCTGCAGCATGGGTCTTGAACCGACTACAAGGAATTTATTTTTTTCTGGATTGATCAGTAATTGGTGCTCCAAACACCACTTGGCTGCTATTTGTAGATCTGCCTCTAAATTGATAGTTGTCTGTTCCAAGTCGTAGATACAGAATGATTTGTAAAGCTTTGAGTCGTTAAGTCAAGGTTACACGATTGTATGCTACCTGGCAGATCATTAATATAGATGCAAAACAGAAGTGGTGATAGTATTGCACCTTGTGGAACGCCATGGGTTATTGGGCGAGCTGATGACTTGGTGGATCCAATGCGCACGTATTGGGATCTGCCTGTTAAATAGTCTCGGAACCATTTAACAGCTTCGGGTGAAGCACCGATACAACTCAATTTGTGTAATAAAATCGAATGACTGACACTGTCAAATGCCTTGGATAAATCCAATAAAATTAGTGCCGTTAGATTTTTGTTGTCTATGGCTTCCAACATCGTATCGGTAACAAATATGTTTAAGGTTTCGGTGGAGTGAAGACGCCTATTCCCGCTTTGATGTGACGATATGCGATTAAATTCTTTGAGGTAGGAGCTAAATTGATTTAGAACAACTTTTTCACAAACTTTTGAAACTACCTCGAGTAGTGAGAGAGGCCGATTGTTTGAGGCTATCTCGTGGTCTCCTTCTTTTAGTAGGGGTATAACTTCAGAAATCTTCCATAGGTCAGGGAATGTGCTTGTCATTAGAGAGCAATTTATCATATGCGTAAGAGGACCCAGTATAATTGGAAGACAGTCTTTGATGGCACGCATGCCTATTTTATCTGGTCCTGGTGACTTATTACTTGGCATAGCCATGATAATGCGTTGAACCTCTGTACAAGTAACGGATTGGAAATTGAACAGTTGATCAGATGGATAAGTGATTACATTTGACAGAGGATTTGACAGTGCAACATTGTTGTCTTTGGCTAAACTTTCGGCTGTCGCAGCAGCGTTCCGTCCCACAGAAGTAAAAAAAAGGTTGAAATCTTCTGCAACTGTTTTTGGATCTTTACTATAAACTTGTGTTTCCTTTTCCTTCGAGGGAATTATATTATTAATTATTTTCCATAGGGATCTCGAATTGTGTTTATGTTCTCTTACTTCGTTGAAGGTGTGGTCCTTCGCTGCGGCTTTAATTTTGGTTTTTACGTTATTACGATATTCTTTGTAAACTACCCAATCACCTTCATCACGTGTCAGTTGAAACCGACGGAGGTGTAGGTCCCGAGACTTCATGAGTTCTTTTATTTCATTGGTGACATATGGACATGATCGATTTCGAATTTTGAAGGTTTTTAACGGTGCATGCACGTCGAGAGTTGAGTGAAGAACATCTTTGAAGGTTTCGAGTATTGTATTAACGTTGGTGTTGGATAATATGGATAACAGACGATCCGATTTAGTGACAAGGTCAGAGGAAAATAGTGAGGGATTATAGTTTTTATAACTCCTAGTTGTAATGTAACATGCTGCCATCTTTGGGGCCTTTAACTTTAGTAGGACGTACACTGGTAAGTGGTCACTGATAGAAGTGTTAATAACACCACTCTTAAGAACAAGTGCTGTGGATGAGACTAGAATAACATCAATAAGCGTTTGGGACGTCGCCGTGATTCTAGTTGGAGTTTTAATAATCTGTGTGAGATTTAATTCTGTAGAAATATTTGTTAGCGCTCTCCTCTCTTGGCCGTTTTCTAGCATGTTACAATTTAAGTCACCGAGCACTAAAATCTGTTTATTCAAAGTTAAAGCTTGAACATAATTTGGCTTAAGTAAATCTTCGAAACAATTTAGAGAAGTGTCGGTAAGTTACACAAATTATTATTGATTTGTTTTTTGGCATTGTAGATTTATCCATAGTTGATGAAAGTGAGAGACTGACACCTTCGATAAATCTTTTAAGACAGTTGCTATAATATTCTTCTTGATATAAGCACAGACACCTCCACCTTTCTTGTGTAACCGGTCAAGTCTGTGGATCTTATAATCGTCGATTGCAATCTCACGGTTCGTTACTGAGGAATGACGTCACAGCACATATAGATTCAAGAGAAATAAATATTTTAGATTTGTTACTCATCCAATTATAGCATGTTTAAGCCATTTTCAATCACAAATATCTTTCACCTTTATGTTGGCAAAAATGTTCAAAAAAATTCAATAAATGCTCATTATCAGAGTTAATTATATGACACAGTGCATGGCAAGCTCCCTAATATACTTACCGCGTATTCTAAATTCTGATCATACCTCACTGTTCTGTTCACTTATCGCATTTGTTCTTGCAGGAAATTTTTTCGTCCATAGAGCAGCCGCAGACGCCAGTACAGAACAACTTTGCTTTCTTGCAGCCACAGCGTAATGTCGTGCAGCCACTTTTACAAGAGCAGGATATAATTTCCTTGCATGCGTTCGGAATGGGTTCCTTTGTCATAAGGAGAGGGACGAGTTTACTGCCGCCTTCGCTTTCTCTCTTCCATCCCATTCCGTCCGGGTTTGGCAGGATAGTATCCTGGCATGAAGCTTGTTTCCACACGAGTGATTGATAGTGCACGCGCTTGATATGCAATTCCAGTGCTTCCTTGGTCGGAGGCAACGCTTCAGGCTTCTTTGTCTTCGAAAAGAGAAGAACTCGCGCATCATTCACTGATTCCATGTGCCCGCAGTTGTAAATCGCACAGATGAACATTTCGGCATCCCTGACTTTGTTGGCCTATAGTTCTCCTTCACCTAGCGACGCTAGAAGGTAATGTTTGTCTTCAAATGTCTTCCACGCTGACACTTTGGAGTGGTTGGAGATATATGACGTTGTGTCACAACCAGTCAGCGCATGGAAAGGGAGGAGCGCTGATAGTGATCCCGCGGGAAGATTCTCGCTTATCGCCCTGATGTTAAAAAACTTGCGCCTGGCCGCTGTTCCTGCCATCATCCACACATTTGGAGAAGGCATACTTGGCAAATGCGCCACAAGAAGTAACAGTACGTCAGTATCTCTGGCAGACACAACAACCGTGTCACAACTGTTGACGATAGCATGTAGAACCAGTCTTGTATCAGCTTCTTCGTGATCTGCGCACAAAAGAGAAGGATCAACCAATTGGCTTGACGATTGTGCTTCTTTTCCGTCGGAAAATCCACCTGCAACAACAATGACTTTTTCTTGAGGTGCATTTGCAATTAAATGTTCGGACAGAAATTTGGCCAAGTTTGCCTTGTTTTCCGGTAAAGCTAAGAAATTTGACCAGCTGTTCGGAAGTGGAACATTCTTGTTCTCAATTACACGACGAACGGGGCGAATAGTCCTGGTGCGGCGTTCTC
>CACRXK020013218.1:1128-14256 GCA_902702795.2 Paramuricea clavata
GTGTATATTTTCACGAAACGTTTGTTCGCCACCACATTTTATGATTTATAATAAAACTACGCAAATACTTATTTTTTTATCATAAATCATAAAAATACAATAAATACAATGTATTTAGTTATGTTTCTGTGGTGGCGAACAAACGTTTCGTGTAAATATCCACCCCCCCTGTCATGTGTCCACGAGAAGTTTTCGCGAAGATTGCACGTGACTTTCAAATGATTTGTTTTTTATTTTGAACCTAAATGGTATACGGGAGGGTTTTTCCTTCCAAATGGGACAAATATTGTCAATTTTTCGATTGGGACTATTCTACAATGAAGTACTCTTGGATACTGTAATCTAAATACATATGAAAACGAAGAAAGTGGCATTTATCGGACAGAGAAGCGGCGAGCCATTAAAATGGCGGCAATTTGACGAAATATCAAAGGACACTGCACTGTGACTGTCTCACAACTTGATGAAGCTTGGTTGAAATATTCTTTAGCCCTTTATGATTATGTAAAAGTACAACAACTGGATGATATTTGCGAGACTCGGCGATAAAAAGCAAACAAGACGGCAAAGTATGGCTGAAATCGTGTTTTCGTGGGGGTTAAGTGATATAAAATGTGTTATATTAAAAGAAAACAATGACAATCCTTATGAAATCCACAATAATTATATTGAACTAAGCATAGTTTTTCATCCCATGATAATTTTTTTTAGGAAATAAGAAAATTTAATTTCTGCCAGGCATATTAGTTATTTTGTGCATAATCAGCAATTTACCTGGGGTAGTGCATACTCATTTTCTGGTAAAATATTATATTTAGACAAAATTTTCCTTCCAATGACCACCCCTAAAAGCAACCCTTCTGAACACTATAAGCGTTTCAGAAAGGCTGTCGCTTTTCCTTTTCAGAAGTTAGAGCTATGTCGACACTGCCGTTTCAGGGCGGGGTCATTTTCAGGACTTTCGTCCCGGATTCAGGTTTTCGCACATATGCTATGTTGACCGCCATGGTCATTTTACCCTAAAACAGTTGAGATTACCTGTCCTAAATTAATCGGATACAAACTCATATACAGGTCCTAGACTAAAGCGCTCAATTATGTAAATTTTCGGCAAATAATCATTCTTTCTTTGCGTTTCCTCGACGAAAACCCGGCATGAAAATGCTCGTCGGAAAAACTCGGTATTTGTCGTATTTTAGGAATCTGCCACATGACTGGTACGCTCACCGCTCATCACCGCTCATCACCGCTCATCACCGCTCATCACCGCTCACCGACCGCGACACGAAATTTAGAGCTATATGAAAGTTGCATGCCATATATGGCATGCAACAAAAACTAGCTCCTGTTTTATATGAAGCAAATATATTTTACCGTATTTTCGAGCAAACTACTGTCGGCAAAACGAGTTTTTCAGTTTCCAATGCAGTTTCACGGCATAGTTTCGAAACGTTTTACCGTTACATTTTACATCAAATTAAATTAATTCATAACATAAAACTGCATTACAAATTATGAAAATCAATGATTGTTACGAAAATCAATGATTAGTTAAAAAATTGTCTCGTATTATTTTCACGTTACCATAGCCACTACTATTATTTTAACCCATTGCAGAGCCGCAATTCGCCCTAGTGCGCCCTGTTTATTTTTTTACTTGTCTAACGCCAGACGATTTTACTCGTCAATGGGGAACTCTGCAGCTTAATGGGTTAAACATGGAATACTTCTTGTTGAATTTCTATACCTCATCTGTTAAGAAAGGCGAAAGGTTGCTGCATGCATGTATTTTTAGTTTATATTTATTCCTGCAAAGCGCCGTTCCGGGCATAATCCCCGGCCGAGGATGCAAATTCCACTCGGCTATTTACACTCCGGTACAGAGAACATAGCGAAGTGAAAAGTCATCGTCCATTATGTGATGGATGGTTTTCGATGTTATGGGTTTCGTGGCTAAACAAAATGTTTTTCCTCTTGCAAAGATGTATAGTTTGCTATTTCACGTATTTTAGGACGAAGTTTGAAGAAATGATCATACCACAAAAAGCCATTTTTTAAGTTAGGCGACTTGTTCGATCGAAAAAATATTTTTGTAAAAAATTGTACTGTACAAACAAATACAACAGCAAAATATCAAAATGTCTTGTTTTTGAAGTGGAAATTATTATTGTAATAAAAAGAATGAACAGTTTGAACTTTGACTGCTGCTATGCGCGTAAATTCAAGTTCAAATGTGCTTTCGACCACCATAGGTATTTTTTACTGGAGTTAGGATTCTAGATCCCCACAATTTCTGCCCGGATTTCAGCTTTTCACAAGGGCAGTCCTTTTACCCATTGGGGGAGGGGGCAGAACCCAATTGCCCCCACCCCCTTGGCTACCCAACTGCTCTGATTCTAAACTTTTGTCCCAAGACCTTTGATTGAGTCACTAAAGAAAAATTTTACGTATACTATTTTACGATTTCTATATATAGTCTGTTCAGCACTATTGCTTTTCGTACAAAAAACACTGGAATTGGTTTTGAAAACGTTTATCTCGATCTCTTGTACAAAACTGATTTTCCATTTTAATTTAAAGGATTAGTGTGAGGGTCATGCATTGCGGGCTTTTGTTATTGTTTACCTTTTATTCAAATCAAATACGGCGGTAAAAATACTTTGTTTGGTGCATTTCTGATAAAAATCACACAAAAAGAGCAAGGATTAGAAAAGGATGGTCTAAATATATGACGGATTGTAAAAACTTTCCAGATTATCTAATCTATTCGTCCCGAAAAATGGCCGCCAGCAGGAGTTTGAGCCCGCGAATTCCTGGTGTGACACTAATCCTTTAAGTCTCGGTATTACCCCGTAGAAATGTAGTAGAAATGGCACCTCAAACTGTCACCGACATACTGTCAATAAAACGGGTTCAACGTCGCGCGACAAAATTCATCCTTTCCCTAGCTTCCTTACAGAACAGCCACAACATACAGGGAACGACTCAGGGACGCCGGAACTGGGGGGGGGGGCAGGAGGGGCAGCCGCCCCCGTTGCCCTTTACTAGGAGGGGCAAGGGGGCCAAAGGCGCCCTTTCAATTTAAAAGATTGCCTTGGCGAAATAGCGAATTGTCAGAAATGTTAGTGCAATTATTTTACGAATTTGCTTCATCGAGCCATCGACCTTCAAGAATAGCACAATCGCCTGGCAATTCGAGAACCCCTCACACCCCTATCATCCAATAAATAGAAAACATGGTTAGGCGAAGTTCAACTCCCGATGTTTTGCAAACATCTCTTAGTATATATCAATTCAAAAGTGCCCTTTCACAAAAATCTGCCCCCCCCCTTGCCTTCACATCGTTCCGGCGTCCCTGGAACGACTACGGGCTATTGGTATTCTCCCAGTCTGCTATTGGCACGAATTTCTAGACTTAGTTTTTATTTTCAAGACTATTCTAAGCAACGATGTCAATGTGCATGTCAATACGAACAACCACCCGGACGACTAGAAACGCTGACCCTGTCAATGGTATTAACCTTAATTATCCCGATGCGGACAGTTAGCTACAAGAACAATTTCTACGTGAAGGCCCTGTCACACTATTGCGTATTACATTCGCGTATTAATTGCGTATTATATTCGTCGTACATTATCAATCGTATGAATTTAATACAGTCTTAGAAGTTGAAGACATGGGTTTTATGGTTGGGAAGAATTCTCCCTTGACATGCAGCCGTTGTATCAAGACGTGAAAATCCGTAATTTGGCGTTGTAAACAGAGCGAGGACAATGTCTAAATTATTTATATATAGTAATTTTTCAATTCTTTTCAATGATCTATTGTATAATATTGGTAGCCGTCGCCGTCGCGTTGCCGTCCTAAAATCGTAAGGTCTCTATTATCTCTGTGGTTAGTCCCTGCCCGAATTGTATGTAAATTTTGTGAAGTACAGTATTTGTCATATTTATGTCTGTTATGTTTGGGCGAATCATAACCTTATTACTGTAATATTATTAGTTACTTATTATAAATGTGTATAAATGATCATATATCATATCATGGGTACAGTAGCTGGCATGAATTGAACAAATTATTCACTAACACCACAATTACTGCCAGTGTGATGATTGATGTGAATGTAGACAGTAGACGTCTCGAATTTCAAACCATCAATATAAGCTACAATTTTTTACCATTGCCCATTAAACTTCAAACAAACCCACGCAAATTTAATTGCAAATTGCTCGTGTTTTCGTATTAAGCCAAATTAAAAATAATAACACTGTTAAAAAACAACAGAAATACCCTATTGATTTCGCCTTCATACCGACTAACTACGAGCACTAGTTTATAGATTTCTGGCTGGGTTAAGTGCCGTGTCGCAAGCCGGAAGTATGGAATAATATAAAGTGTATCATGATAAAACTTGTTGATTAAATACAAGCAGAAATTATATATATTGAAAGCAAGACACTGCTTCATTATTCTACACCAATTACATTGATCACTAATACAGTATATAGTAACAAGGCTTATTGATTTAAACCCTTTCATTACATGCTGTTCAGGTTTTATTATTCGGCAGCTACGGATTGAGAGAGACATGCAACTACCAGGCAGAACTTCGACGTAGGGCCTTATTTTTTAGGTAGTTGTATATCTTTTCAATCCGCAGCTGTCTTGTTATAGTCGCTACCAACACCAACCGTTCGCGGGATATTATTATTATTAACTACCAGTGTAGATACATCTGTCAAAATTCATTCTCTGTTTGAAATTCATATACAGGTACTTTACCCTGTGACAAACTCTCTGTGTAGGGAGTGGAGAATACAAACTGTGAAATCTGTATACAGATGATGCGACTACCTGAAAATGATAAAATGAACTTTGACGGTTTAGAGCAAAGGCTCCTCACGTGAAGTTAGTAGTGCGAAGGTGGAAGGTAGTAGGCTATACTAACTTCCAGACGTGAAGGACCTTCGCTGGAAACGCCGAAGTTATTTTAGTATTTCTCAGGCAGTTGTATCATCTACAGATTAGCGGTATGTATACTTACTTTGCCGTAATATATTCAATTTATATCTCACGAGATGAATGTTGAAAACAGGCTGTTTATACTCGTAATATATATACTGTATTATCTCAGCTGATCAATATTCATTTATTATGTATAACATAATCACAATGCTCTTACCGTAGCAAAACATCACAAGCAGAATAACTAAAATATTGACTTTCAACATTTCATGAATGTGAACAAATTCTCTGCAGTGAGTGTTGTACAGCAAGTGCTGCCAATCTCAGAATTTCTCAATTTCTTAAGCGTCGTCTAATAGGGACAAACGTTCCAGAATTATGTTATGAGCCATGCCGCAATGCATTAAGGGTAAACAGACAGTAAAACTAAGACTGGCAGCAAGGTTATATGACAACTCTGCTCGGATTTTGACTCGTTCAGTCGGTTCAGAACTTCTGTTGTTTCATAATTCTTTGGCATTAAAAGGCAGGAGAAAGTATTAACTAATCAAAGTATTATGTTGAACAGCTAGTCTACGTCTCGTTCCTAGGTGAGCGGACCGAATCCTCGCGGGTTCACTGGAAAGTTTGCCCGAATTTTTTTTTAAGATTACGATGAAATAACCTCAAATTAGTCACATTTTATGAAAGTTCGCCCGAATATTCTAGTTTTTTTTCCAATATTTGCCCTCATTTGTCGGCGTGTTTTTCTTTCTCGCGTGGGGGAAATTTTCCAGGACATATAAAAAAAAAGGTTCAAAAACTTTTTCAGGACAAACACCAGTAAAATTATGGTTCAAAAAATTTTTCCGGACAAATACTTGTAAAATCACGGCTAAAACACATTTTCGGACAAATACCAGTAAAATTAATGTCTAAAATATTTCTCTCATACCATTACTCAGTATAAAATTAAAAACGTTGCATATAATTTGTTTTTAAATTACACCTTTTGAGTTTTGGCGCCCCCCTTTTGCAAATTGTGGGGCCCCCTTTGACTGGGGACCCGAAGCAAATTGCCCCGTTTGCTCCCCCCCCCCGGGCCCTGAACCTTCCATTTGGTCGACAGTCCCAGTGATTAAGTGTTAAATATAAAACTATCCGATCATCTCATGTGGTAAATTAAATTCACATGATATATGCAGGAAGTGTAATTTATTCTGTGAGAAACTTGAATTCCCCAAGTCATGGTCAGGGAAATTGAGCATTTATTTAAGTTATTCTAAGAA
Organism: Paramuricea clavata; assembly: GCA_902702795.2. NCBI lineage: Eukaryota > Metazoa > Cnidaria > Anthozoa > Malacalcyonacea > Plexauridae > Paramuricea > Paramuricea clavata. The sequence continues at coordinate 7,363 of CACRXK020013218.1, forward strand.
TTTTTGTAATTCAATAATCTGATCTTCATGGATTATTGACCTTTAAATTTGAAAATTTTGTCAGTAAGCATAAAACTACGGAGAATGGCCAAGAGTATAAAACTACGGAGGCGTGAATGCCTCTCAGCGCCAGACGTGACGTTATTTTACATCAAAACACAACAAATTAGATTTAAAGATGCGGTACAGTCCGATCTGCGCATGTGCACAAAGGAGCCCTCTTTTCATTTACAAAGAGTTTATTTAGGTTTTTATTTCATTTTATGTTCTTGCAAAGCTTGATTGTTGTCTCTTGATAATTTTTTATACTCTAGAATTCGATCATGAAAATATAAATAGTTGTCGAATAAAATTCAATATTTTGGATCGCGAAATGTAAACAAAGCCTTTGTTTACATACGGACTGTACCGCATCTTTAAGGGAGCTTCGTGATGAGTATGTTTTCGAAATTTCTTCGGTATGTACAGTATTTTGATTGAAATTTTAATGGCGCATTATCCCTAAGCTTCAATATCCAAATGGCAAGCAGGTTGAGTCAGAAACGAGTTTTTGTGGCTTGATGTCGAAGTCAAACAAGAGGATACTGTGATGCTATTCTGTCAGCAGCCTCTCTGCTTTGTTTACATTGGACATTCTACTAACATGTAGATATGACTAATTAAGGAAGTGATTTTAGATCCATGTCATCCATGTGTTCTGGCTAAATATGCTTTTAGAGGACCAACATATATTAAGGCAAAAGTTAAAAAAATCGTAGTTTGATATTGATGGCTTTTCTTTGGACATATTTTCAATTCGATAAATTCGTTTGGTACACTGTGTATTTACAGTCAATATTTACCTTAATAAATGCCTTTAATTTTTAAACAAACAAAGCAGTTTGATGATAGCATCATTTTTCATGGCAGTATCCAATCAGAAAAAGGAATTATATTTTCTACCAATCACAAATTATCCACGGAGTTCATGCGGATATTACATAAACGCGCTGAATCAAACCTGTTATTACGATTCAATTACGGTCTATGTTAATAGACTAGTACACATGCAAGTATATTTTACGACGGACAAAAAGTAATAGATTACCATCCTGTTATCTATAAGAGAAAGATGTACCAATCCCGACATATTTGTATGGTTACGATATTGCTTTTATGCTTTGGTGAGTTACTTTATTAAACAATTTCGAAGTTAATATCGCTTTGTATCAATATCGTAAATTAGGATTCCACTGAATATCTTACCAAATGTACCGCTCCATTAAAATATATTTTATCTACTCCATTTCGAATCCACTTTCATAGGTGCAAAAGAGCGCCTACTTATTCATCTTAATAATCAAATATTTAGGCATTCAAGATATTATGACTGACACCCTATTAGTCAGTCACTATGGCGAAGATCTCAGTGATTGTGGTAACTGGACTATGCCATGTCGTACTGTGCGACATGCTGTAAAGATGTCCAATAATGGAGATCAAATTTATATTGATTATGCACAAGGAAGACCTTATACGGAATGCGAGAATATGACACAATCAACGTGCTCTATCGAGTTGACAAAATCTGTTTCATTTCATGGTATCAATGGACGAGCGGAACTTCGATGTAAAAAAAGTTGTAAGTTTTTTATCATAAAGAGCCCAAATTCTAATGCAACGCGTATCAAATTCGTTAACTTGGTTATATCAAATTCAGACACTGTTACTGAGCTTCACGAAGGAACCAGGTCGGAATTAGTATTTCAAAATATGTTGGTCATAGATAACCTTTACGCTATATACAGCAAATATTCGATTGACTGTTCCATTATGATAACCAACTCGAGTTTCGAGCATAATTTTCACTGGGGAATTCATCTGCGATGTGCCAATCTCACTTTTTTTACAAACTCCAGTACCTTCAAATTAACTCCTGTACAGTCCTTGACAAATATTGCTGAAAAGCCAAGACGCTGGCAAAAAACAGAGATTTTGGTCCGAAATACGATCTTTGATGGTAGAAATGTTCAAAAATGCGTCTCAATGCTCACGATAAAGCCATTTGCAGCTATATTCAATGTTACCATAACTGACTCAGAGTTCAAAAATCATGTTGCCATTTGTAGGTCCAAATACACAAATCAGTTTTCTACATTACGAATATACGACCATCAGTCAACACCACGTAATATAACATTTATATTTTTGAGCAATCTATTAATTGAAAATAACCACAATAACTGGGCAGCATTTTCAATGACTGTCGGCTATCTGGGTTACACTGAGGTAGAAGAAATGATACGAGACAGTATTTTTAGGAATAACTCGATAGCACTTCGGGTTTCTATTCGGTATTTTGGTAAGAATTCTACAACCAAGTTTCCAACAATAATTCATGAGAATAATACGTTTGTTGATAATATTAATGAAGTGCTAAAACCAGATGGCGCAGCCGCAATTTACTTTGGCAATGGTAAAAGCCGAGTTTCATCATGTCGTTTCCTTGACAACAGGGCCGGAGGAAATCCGTACACGGACGTAGTAACAATTTCTGCAGCGGCGAAAGTTACGTTCTTCAATTCTCATTTTGAAAATCGGCAAACAGAAGTGCTGTCTAATCAGCTTTTTGCAGCAGGGAATAGACCAGTTAATTTCGTTGGCGAAAATACGTTTAATTTAGTCGCACTGAAAGACAGACAGACCGTATTTATTCGCACACCAACTGTTTTTAATACTGGAGCTGTGATTAGGAAGAATTTTAAGATATTTTGTCCACAAGGTTACAAATTAAACCAGCAGCGACAATGTGATGTTATCAGGAAGGGAATCAAGTGTTACTATATTAATGTCCAATGTGAACAGTGTCCAACAGAAACGTACACACTCGAAAGAGGCGAGCTAATTTTCAATAAAAGCAATGATATCCAATGCCAGCAATGTCCTCGAGGAGGGAACTGTAACAACGGACTTGTCAGAGCCAAACAGAACTTTTGGGGTTACAAAACAAAAATGAAACTCTACTTTAATCAATGTCCACCAGGATATTGTTGCCACACCAAGAATTGCGTCACCTATGATAGTTGCTTTGGACTCAGATCTGGTACACTTTGTGGTCAATGTTCAGTAGGAATGTCGGAGAGTTTGTTTTCCACAGAATGTATATCAAACAAAGAATGCTCCTTAAATTATATTTTTAGTCTTGGTGTAATTGCAATGCTAGTTCTATACCTTGTATTTTTTCTTTACTATTCGGAGATTGTGGACTTTCTTCGAACGAATTTATTTAGTAAGGCTTTGTCATTCTCACTAAATGGCAGAACTGACCAAAGAAACAATACTAGTACTGATGATAATACTTCTTCATCCAGTGGGATGATTAAGATATTCTTTTATTACTACCAAGTTTGTAATTTGTTAAGGAGCTCTGTGGGTTCTTCTAACAAGGTGAAATTCATATATAATTTTGAGAATGTTATCTCAAAAGTAATGAATATCATTCTAGTGAATCTTTCGTCATTTAATTGTCTTTTCAAAGACCTTCGTGCTGTTCCTAAGGCAGTCATACTACATTCTGTAGGATATTTTCTTCTCGCTCTTCTTTGTCTTCTTTATTTGATAAGCAAGTTATCTCTGATCGTAAGAAGACGAAAAAATGATGGTGAAAGAGGAACAACGTTGCAATATATTGCAACATTAAGCTCAGTTCACAGAGATAGAGCTACAAGATTCTCATTGTCCGAACGAGTTGTTTCTGCCTTCACATATATTTCTTTATTAATGTACGCCTCCTCAGCGGAACTCTGCCTCTCACTTCTTCACTGTGTACCAGTTGGTGACAGTCAGGTCTTATTTCTTGATGGTAATATTAAATGTTATCAAACATTTCAATATTTCCTTCTTGCTTACATGATTTCTTCCGTAGTTCCATTTTGTCTTGTTCCTGTCCTCGGTACCTGTCTTTTAAAAATTCATCGAATTGGTGTTAAACAATTTTGCGCAGCTTGTATCTTTCCTCTGCCGTTTTGTTGTTGTTGGTTATATTTGTTGCTTAAGGATTTCCGTTGTGGAAATTCGGGAACGTATAACACAATAGAACAAACTTATACTACGGTAAGACGTAAACAAGATAATGACGAAAGACCAAGCCTTAGTAGTGAAGAGATTACCTTTGACTGCAATGAGAGCAATGAAACCACTTTTTCGGAAAATGAATCTGCCATTCTCAGTGTGTTGTTGGGTCCTTTTAGACCTCATCAAGGTTTTATGTGTTTTCCTTCGTCACATATTCCTTGGGAGGGTTTTCTTATATTTCGAAGACTGGTTTTGATTATTGTGTTGACTTTCGTCTACGACATACAGCTCAGACTATTTCTAGCTCTAATAGTGTGTGTGGTCATTTTAATCGTTCATATGTTTGTGAATCCTTTCCAAAGAAAACGCGACAATGCACTGGAATCCTTTTCCCTCGCTATACACGTCGTTTTGTGTGCTTTGACTTTAATAAAAGCTCTTTATTACGGTGAAGAATATTCGTCTTTCTCGAACAGTTTGCCTTTGTTGAGTGTGATTGAAAATATTCTTATATTTGCTCCACTGTCAATCATTATGATCGCTGTTATTCTTTCTATCGCTATAAAGTTGGCATTCGGTTTAAAGTTGTGCGTATCAGTTGCAGTTCGAAAAGCAGGAAGGCTTATAAGATAGTTTGCTGCGTAGTAGAAGTTTAGATATTTCGTGCTTTTTCTAAGTATTGGTTGTTAACAATTAGTCTTTCTCACGCCGCCATTTTTGGGTGCTTTTCAAGCCGAAGTCTGCGAGATAAGTCCACATAACAGGAACTTTTTATAATTTTGTGGACGAATGATGGTAAATTTGCTTTGAAAATGGTTAGTTTATTTTGAAAAATTGCTTTTCACATTGTTTTAATTGTCTGCATTGGTTAACGAGAATTAGATGCCACCCAAAAATGGCGGATATTCGTCATCGTGAGAAAGGCTAATTAAACATGATTGTAATAATTACAGTAATATGGCTTGCCATTTTTACAGCAAGTATAATTAATTTTAATTAACCAATTTGCGGCCATAGAAGATCTACTATATAGTTTATTGTGTACAAGGCCGAACGATTGTAACGTCAATACTCAATAGGGGACGCTTGCAGATGGGAAGATGCGTGTATAAACAGGTTTATTTGGTGTTACAATAAGGATAATAGATGGGAGAATATGACCATAGGTATAAATGACATTTAGTATTTTGTACTATACTTAATTTGTAAAATGAAACGTCAAATAAAATTTCGACAGGGTGCCTTTTTTCTTTATGAATCACATATATGTATCACTAGTTTGAATATTCCTGCAGATAACGGCTAATACTACTGTAGATAGTAGCAACACATCCCTCTCATATTTTTGCTACAACCCCAATATGCGCAATAGCTTCAGGGCGTATCGTACAAGTGCTAGAGCTGAAGAGGTGAGGGGAAATGAGTTCTCCGACCCTACGACAACTGGCCATGGTGGTCGGAACAATATGGATCAACGTGGGCCAGTCCCCTATATACTGCTGCACAATATGCATTCACGTAAAAAATATTTAGTTGCAAAAGTCAGAGTTGCGAAAAACCTACAAAAAGTATTTCACATTTAAATAAAATCCACGGATTAAAGTTTAGTTTAGCGTCACGAACATTTTCAAATTATGTGTTATATTACCTTGTCAGCCTTGCGGAATATTTGCTTCTTGAAGACTAATACCTCGACTAAGACATTCTATCAATATTTCAGGCTTGCCCGGTGTGGATATACACTCAGAGTAACATCACAAGCATCATATTCACCTGAGTACATTACACCAACACAGAAAAAATACATACCTTTGGAGCGAACAGCGCGGCAACATTTGGTGGTACATCAAAGCTTTAAAATCACACTCGACAAACACCAAATCAATGTGGTTAATTACGTATAATAATTCATTAAATTAAGTGTAGAAATAAACTGCGTACTGAAAGTAGGCTTGCTCTTGCGCGAAAAAATGTATAAATATTTTTGCATTCAAAATTACGACCACATTCTTATGCTTATATCATTGTTGAAATGTCAAACTGTTATTAGCTAATGTCAGTATATATCGCCATTCTCAAAATAGAGAGGCTTACTACCACTACAGCTATCTCTCCCAGGCATTAATTGGTTAATCGGTATTAGGAATGCATGCAGTCTCATTTCTGAACATTTTGGCGCAAAAATATGACATGTTTTCAGGCGGGAAGAAGCATCCACAGTTTTGGTATATAGTTTATACTGAAATCTCAGTCAATTTGTACGCTCTCATATAATGTAGGAAACTACACTACAATTGTTCAAAATAACTGCAATGCACCAAATCAGTATAACAACAGGTTTTCGTGTATGCACACACCCAGCCTGCTAGTGTGAAAAAGGTGACAAGGACACTCCGTATGGTGTAACATTTTGCAACAAAGATATAACACTGTGCCAGTACAACTGTTACAGGTTTTGGTGGTGCATATGCACCGCGAGATTTTTTAACAATTTAGTACTGTGCTGTACTGTATAGTACTGTGCTGTACTGTATACTACTACACTGCACTGTAGTTTACTGTGCTGCAATGCATTTCACCGCATCACACTGCACTGCACTGCACTGCACTGCACTGCACTGCACTGCACTGCACTGCACTGCACTGCACTGCACTGCACTGCACTGCACTGCACTGCACTGTATTGCATCAGTATTGTACTGTACTGTACTGTACTGTACTGTACTGTACTGTACTGTACTGTACTGTACTGTACTGTACTATACTGTACTGTACTGTACTGTACTGTACTGTACTGTACTGTACTGTACTGTACTGTACTGTACTGTACTGTACTGTACT
>CACRXK020013220.1:0-13254 GCA_902702795.2 Paramuricea clavata
TTTTCCAACTGCATGTGTAATCGAAAAAGACGTGAAAGTTAATATTATGCTGTTTCGAAGTTTATGTTCTATTGAATTTCAAGGCTGCTGTAGCAGAGTCCTGAATTTGGGCAAGTCTGAAAATTGTATTTTTGGAATCTACTCTCCATCGGGTTTCTGTCGATGCCTTATTCATGCATCTCGAGACGACCGTGGACATACAAAGCAGCTTTTTCCAACTGCATGTGTAATCGAAAAAGACGTGAAAGTTAATATTATGATGTTTCGAACGTTATGTTCTATTGAATTTCAAGGCCCCTGTAGCGGAAACGTGAATTTGTCACGGTCAGAAAATTGTATTTTTGTAATCTACGGTCCATGAGCTTTCTGTCGATGCCTTATTCGTGCATCTCGAGACGACCGTGGACATACAAAGCAGGTTTTTCCAACTGCATGTGTAATCGAAAAAGACGTGAAAGTTAATATTATGATGTTTCGAACGTTATGTTCTATTGAATTTCGAGGCTGCTGTAGCAGAGTATTTAATTTGGGCTAGTCTGAAAATTGTATTTTTGTAATCTACGCTCCATAGAGTTTCTGTCGATGCCTTATTCGTGCATCTCGAGACGACCGTGGAGATGAAAAGCAGGTTTTTCCAACTGCATGTGTAATCGAAAAAGACGTGAAAGTTAATATTATGCCGTTTCGAACCTTATGTTCTATTGAATTTCAAGGCTCCTGTTGCGGAAACGTGAATTTGTCACGGTCAGAAAATTGTATTTTTGTAATCTACAGTCCATAAGCTTTCTGTCGATGTCTTATTCGTGCATCTCGAGACGACCGTGGACATACAAAGCAGGTTTTTCCAACTGCATGTGTAATCGAAAAAGACGTGAAAGTTAATATTATGATGTTTCGAACGTTATGTTCTATTGAATTTCGAGGCTGCTGTAGCAGAGTATTTAATTTGGGCTAGTCTGAAAATTGTATTTTTGTAATCTACGCTCCATAGAGTTTCTGTCGATGCCTTATTCGTGCATCTCGAGACGACCGTGGAGATGAAAAGCAGGTTTTTCCAACTGCATGTGTAATCGAAAAAGACGTGAAAGTTAATATTATGCCGTTTCGAACCTTATGTTCTATTGAATTTCAAGGCTCCTGTTGCGGAAACGTGAATTTGTCACGGTCAGAAAATTGTATTTTTGTAATCTACAGTCCATAAGCTTTCTGTCGATGTCTTATTCGTGCATCTCGAGACGACCGTGGACATACAAAGCAGGTTTTTCCAACTGCATGTGTAATCGAAAAAGACGTGAAAGTTAATATTATGATGTTTCGAACCTTATGTTCTATTGAATTTCAAGGCTGCTGTAGCAGAGTATTGAATTTGGGCTGGCTGAGAATTGTATTTTTGGAATCTACGCTTATTCGTGCATCGATGCCTTATTCGTGCATCTCGAGACGACCGTGGACATACAAAGCAGCTTTTTCCAACTGCATGTGTAATTGAAAAAGACGTGAAAGTTAATATTATGCCGTTTCGAACCTTATGTTCTATTGAATTTCAAGGCCCTTGTAGCGGAAACGTGAATTTGTCACGGTCCGAAAATTGTATTTTTGTAATCTACGGTCCATGAGCTTTCTGTCGATGCCTTATTCGTGCATCTCGAGACGACCGTGGAGATGAAAAGCAGGTTTTTCCAACTGCATGTGTAATCGAAAAAGACGTGAAAGTTAATATTATGCCGTTTCGAACCTTATGTTCTATTGAATTTCAAGGCTCCTGTTGCGGAAACGTGAATTTGTCACGGTCAGAAAATTGTATTTTTGTAATCTACAGTCCATAAGCTTTCTGTCGATGTCTTATTCGTGCATCTCGAGACGACCGTGGACATACAAAGCAGGTTTTTCCAACTGCATGTGTAATCGAAAAAGACGTGAAAGTTAATATTATGATGTTTCGAACCTTATGTTCTATTGAATTTCAAGGCTGCTGTAGCAGAGTATTGAATTTGGGCTGGCTGAGAATTGTATTTTTGGAATCTACGCTTATTCGTGCATCGATGCCTTATTCGTGCATCTCGAGACGACCGTGGACATACAAAGCAGCTTTTTCCAACTGCATGTGTAATTGAAAAAGACGTGAAAGTTAATATTATGCCGTTTCGAACCTTATGTTCTATTGAATTTCAAGGCCCTTGTAGCGGAAACGTGAATTTGTCACGGTCCGAAAATTGTATTTTTGTAATCTACGGTCCATGAGCTTTCTGTCGATGCCTTATTCGTGCATCTCGAGACGACCGTGGAGATGAAAAGCAGGTTTTTCCAACTGCATGTGTAATCGAAAAAGACGTGAAAGTTAATATTATGATGTTTCGAACCTTATGTTCTATTGAATTTCAATTTTTCGAATCTACGCTTACTCGTGCATCGATGCCTTATTCGTGCATCACTAGGCCGTACATGGAGATAAAAAGCAGGTTTTTCAAGCGGCATGTGTAATAGAAAAAGACGTGAAAGTTTATTATGCCGTTTCGAACCTTATCAGTTATGTTCTATTGAATTTCAAGGCTGCTGTAGCAGAGTATAGAATTTGGGCTGGTCTGAAAATTGCATTTATGGAATCTATGCTCCATGGGCTTTCTGACGATGCCTTATTCGTCATCACTAGGCCGTACATGGAGATAAAAAGCAGGTTTTTCCAGCTGTGTAATCGAAAAAGACGTGGAAGTTAATATTATGCTGTTTCGAACCTTATGTTCTATTGAATTTCAAGGCCCCTGTAGCGAAAACGTGAATTTGTCACGGTCAGAAAATTGTATTGTTGTAATGTACGGTCCATAGGCTTTCCGTCGATGCCTTATTCGTGCATCTCGAGACGACCGTGGAGATAACAAGCAGGTTTTTCCAACTGCATGTGTAATCGAAAAAGACGTGAAAGTTAATATTATGCTGTTTCGAACCTTATGTTCTATTGAATGTCAAGGCTGCTGTAGCAGAGTATTGAATTTGGGCTAGTCTGAAAATTGTATTTTTGGAAAAAGTCGCTGAAAATGGACGAAAAGTAAAGGCTATAACCTTACTTTTTTGCTGTTTTTTTTGCCCCGTTATGAAAAATGGAAAAAGTCGCTGAAAATGGACGAAAAGTAAAGGCTATAATCTTGCTTTTTTTGCTGTTTTTTGCCCCTTTATGAAAAATGGAAAAAGTCGCTGAAAACGGACGAAAAGTAAAGGTTATAGCTTTAGTTTTTTGCTGTTTTTTTCCCTTTATGGAAAATGGAAAAAGTCGCTGAAAATGGACGAAAAGTTAAGATTATAGCCTTACATTTTTGCTGTTTTTTTGCTCCTTCATGAAAAATGGAAAACGTCTCTGAAAATGGACGAAAAGTAAAGGCTATAGCCTTACTTTTTTGATGTTTTTTGCCCTTTATGGAAAATGGAAAAAGTCGCTGAAAATGGACGAAAAGTAATGGCTATACCCTTACTTTTTTTAATGTTTTTTGCCCCTTTATGAAAAATGGAAAAAGTCGCTGAAAATGCACGAAAAGTAAAGGATATAACCTTACTTTTTTTGTGTTTTTTCCTCGTTATGAAAAATGGAAAAGTCGTTGAAAATGGTCGAAAAATATAAGAATAAATTTATTAACGTGGTCCAGGTAATGCTAAACTATATAGGGTATAACAGCCAGTGGCGGCGCCATGCGGGGCAAGGGGGGAAATTTCCCCCCAAATTTTTTGTTGCCCCCCCATAAAAACGTTATAGTCACCAGTGGCGTGCTGGGTACTATTTTTCGGGGGGGGCCAGTCGGCAGGCAACTAATATGCGCCGCTATAATATTACCCTTGATAAACGAGGGCCGAAGGCACAAGCCGAGCGCCGCAGGTGCGAGGTTTGTCTAGGGGGGTCCGGGGGCATGCCCCCCAGGAAAATTTTTGAATTTAGAGTCTCTGAAATGCCATTTCCTGGACTTTGGGGGAAGATTTGACAGAAATCTGATGGTCAGGAAACGGCATTACAACGTGTCGAAATTTGAAAATTGGTTAGAATTTAGTAGTAGCATTTAAATTGGGCAATGCTAACTACTTCCACAAATTAATCTAATCCCAATTCTATTCTCTACTGATCTGAATACATTTACAACTTACAGCTCTTTTATACAATAACACACGGACCCCACGCATATGTATTTTAAGGTTTCCTTGCCTGGCTGCCAAAAGGGCGTGTTTCATCATTATCTCATTACTTATATTACTCATAATGTTTCTTGCGCAAACAATTAAATTGCGTACACAACTTTACATTATCATACTTCAACTATCTAATTTGCGCCGCTCTCGTGATTCGTGAAGCATAATAAAGGGCATAATATAAGGGTATAATACCAGCAAAAAAGGGCATAATTCCCGTGATCGCTTCGAAGCCGGATCAATATTCCGGTAATGAGACATTGCGTGTGATCACTGATCATGTTTCCGTATATGAACGAGTGATTTCGTGTAAGTCGTGAGGTAGCAAATACGGTTAGACAAAATAGTCTGCAATTTAATATACTCACTTTGTCGCCTATGCGCTTAGTTTGTAAGTCTATAAACACATCTTTCCTTGGCAGAATTAGTAACTAATTTTTTCGAATGCGTTTCTTCCCACCTACTTTCAAAATTCGGCGCGGGATCGGCGCCCCCTTTTCATTTTTGCGCCCCCCAAAAATTGCCAGCTGGGGGGACCGTGGCCCCCCGGCCCCCCCTGCCAGCACGCCACTGAATTAGTCACTGAGAGCGATTAAAGACTACACAAGCGTTTTGTCGCTATCGGAAAATGTATGGCTTATAAGCTGTCATTACTCATCAGTGAATGCGCGTATACACGACTGTGCCTTACAGTTTCAATATTAGTTTGTAAATCTCTGAATGGTAAAACCTGCCAATACTCCGATAATACGTTTCGAAAAGGCAAAAAATTAAAGCTTTAATTTTGCTAAGTTAAATTTTCAAACGTGTAAAGGCCCACACAGACCTGACGCGTTCGGCAACGCGACGCGAATTTTCAGTTTTCCGTGACTAATAAAATTTTCAGCGACTTTTTCCATTTTTGATAAAGGGGCAAAAAACAGCAAAAAGGAAGGCTATAGCCTTTACTTTTCGTCCATTTTCAGCGACTTTTCCCATTTTTCATAAAGGGGCAAAAAACAGCAAAAAAGTAAGGTTGTAGCCTTTACTTTTCGTCCATTTTCAGCGACTTTTTCCATTTTTCATAAAGGGGCAAAAAATAGCAAAAAAGTAAGGCTATAGCCTTTATTTTTCGTCCATTTTCAGCGACTTTTTCCATTTTTCATAGAGGTTAAAAAACAGCAAAAAAGTAAGGTTATATATAGCCTTTGTTTTTCGTCCATTTTCAACGACTTTTTCCATTTTTCATAGAGGGTCAAAAATCAGCAAAAAATTAAGCCTATAGCCTTTACTTTTCGTCCATTTTCAGCGACTTTTTCCATTTTTCATAAGGGGGAAAAAACAGCAAAAAAGTAAGGGTACAGCCTTTACTTTTCGTCCATTCTCAGCAACTTTTTCCATTTTTCATAAAGTGGCGCGAATTTTCAGTTTTCCGTGACAAATAAAACCGTCAACGGATAAATATTTTACAAGGTATGCAGTCCAAAGAGCTAAAATTGCTAAATGATCTCGAAAACCCAAATATTTAAAAAACAATGATTAATATTAGAGTTAAATGTGATTGAAAACTGAAATTTCCCGTCACGTTGCCAAATAGCGTCCGGTCGGTATAGGCCTTAAAGCACTAATAAGATGAAAGTATCACAAAATTATTTGGATAAACCATATCGCATATAGCCCCCCGAGGGCGGTATTCCTAGGAATATCGGCCCCTTTTGAGAGGGGGCGAAACTCCTGGGGGGGGGACAAAAGTCCTGTGACAAGGGCATGGGCAAATTAAAAATTCTATCTTGCCCCCAAAATACGAGTTTCCCCTCAAATCCCCCCCCCCCCAATTTCCGAGGCCTGGCGCCGCCACTGATAAAAACACTGAATAACAAAACAATCGGCATAATCTACGACTATATGTTTTTTCGTATTTTGTATAAAGCATGCTTTGCCTTATCACTAAGTTATGACCGTTGTGACCGAACATTACAAGAATATTAAATAAAAGATGTAAACACCATTAAGCCCTGGGCAAACTAGGAAACATTGTTGTGGAAACATTGTTTCCTATCAACGTTTTGCCATGTTTCCAAAAGTGGGCAAACACTAGGAAACATTAGCGAGAAACATAGGGAAACATCAAATGTTTCAAATGTTCTGAAATCAGTAGTAAACATTTTTGCTTCTTCTCGCGGGAAGCAAATTTTCCAATGTTTCCACGGGTGGAAAAACAGGGAAACATCGAGAATCACAAATATTTCCACAACAGGGCTTTAGTAATATTTTTAGTTAAAGTTCTTTCAAACGAGGCAAACTAAATTTTCACTGTCCTCATAGCATGCTAACCTTACAACTTGCAAATATCTACACAGCCTACATTACAGTACATACTTAGAAATTCCATTTGGAAAGAACTTTTTCGAATGGAACTTTGAAGTCTATATATCACTAGTCTCTTAATATCAGATTCTTTTAGGATGGTCCCGACTATCAATGTTCTTTAAAAGGCATTGCATGCTTTATTGCGAACGAAAGTTGAGTATACGTTTGGATTGAAAGAACTCATTAAACTGTTTGCAAGTTTTCATGTAAATAAGAAGACGTCACAACACAAGCGGGTTAAACTTTTTGACAGTCCGGAAGAACTCTTAGAGACTCGTATTTTTGTTAGTATAATATTATTCAATGGGAGTCATGGGTATAGACTTGAATTATTTTATCTATTTAGAACTATACAGCTAGCTTTACGACTTTGGTTAACTGCCACACCTTTGGAAACATTTTACCAGCTTGTGACGTCAGATTTATTTCATTTGCTTTGCAAAACAAACTTGAAAATCTCAAGGATAAAAAAAGATTAAGTCGTTAAGTAACTTATTTACAGTTTAACGAGTTCGTTCAATCTGAACAGAGTTGAATTATTTCATTGACTAGTTGCCCTTTAAACAAAGTACAGCTTGATTAGAATATGTTAACCAATATGACACACAGACACAGCTACGCTTGCGTTCTTGTCCATTCGTCCTCAAAGGTTAAAGTCAGTCCACGGCACTTGAAGGCTTCAATTAATTCTTTTTTCTTGAAATTAAAGATGGGTATTCTCACACCAGAGTTCAGTGAATAATTACGTCGTTCTTTCTGAAAAGAAGAAGGCATTTTAATTGAAACATTCAAGCAATTGATGTAACAATTATATACCAAATTAGAACGCTGTTTCATATAGAAGGTCTTGTCTGCAACTTGTTAAATGCAATCATCACCTAAAACACACATTTAAAGAGATAGATTAATTAAGCAATTTGAAGTCTGAATTGGTGCTAACTTGCATAATTCTTATTGTAAGTGAATATGCAACAGACAGGAATTTTTATGTTTTTATTTAGTACTCAGTAAAAAAATCAAAATTTATTAACTCTTTATTACAATTTGCATGTCAAAATTAAAGGGAAAGAATAAAAGCTTCATTTATTGGTGTCCATCATCTAGAACGCGCTTGGCCAGAATTTATATATCAGCTTTTCTTTTCAATAGTTTGAAGGATTATAATTCACACCCATATTCAACATAAGTATTTAAGGTCTTCTTAAATTTCAAAACATCATCATGAATCATCTGTAATCGTCCAACTATTTTAAGTTTGCGTCTTAGTTTTACTAACAATGATTCTATATTTTATAGTTTATCTCAACTTTTGGACGTCACTTCTATGCTGTTTGTGATTTGAACAATATCTTGACTGACAGCATATCTGAAAGAAACTTTTGGAAAAAAGAAATTTAATAAATATAAATTTAGGTTCCCCAAGTATAAACTTGAGAAACCTGTTACTACAATTTACTACACCCCATGCACACGAGGACTATACTTCATAGCAAATAAATAAACACTATATAAGACCATTGTTCTTCTACTTTTATTTATCTATAAATAAAAATATATCTGTATATATTACAAGCAACATTAATATACGTAATATATTTTTTCTGATCATATCTTGATCTTTTCAAAAAATAAACAATGGTAAGATTCACTTTTATTTATTCAACAAATATATATATCTTATTTACAAATACATTATTTTGAAACGAGACAACTCAAATTCTTCTTCAATTTGCCTTTAAATGATTTGAACTTATCATGTATGATTCATAATACTTAGTGGTGGAACTCGTATGCTTGAAATATATTGAATTATTATTTACAATTTTAATAGGATATGCAACTCTTTCGCAATTTTGGATATTCTACTCTTTCCTTGGCCTTGAGATAGCTAATTTGACCATCTTGAAATCTGAAAGATAAAACTTAAAAAATAAGTCAGTTTTAAGTTCAGGACACATATGTGGAAATTTCCCAAATTATATATCGCTTCATGGGAAACCTACCACATCCTATTCTAATATTCTTATTTAATTAGTTAAAGAACGCCAAACATAAAAACCTTTTATTCAGTTTTTTTTCTATAGTTATATTTATTATTTACAAACGCAGAAAGTTAATTCACATAGATTAAAATATATTCTTCAGAACTTCATCTGTTGGAACATAAATCCATTGGATCTCATGAATGTCGTATATTAATACAAAAATATGCATATATATGTATGTTGTAAAACTATTTACAAATTTAAAAAGATAATCAAAGTCTTCTGACTTTCGTTTTGCAATTCAAGAGGTAATTTGATCTTCACAATTCTTAGAATCTGAAAGAGAACTTAAGAAATAGTCAGTTTTAAGGTCAAGACACTTATGTGGAAGTTTCCCAAATTATATATCGCTTCATGGGAAACCTACCACATTCTATTCTAATATTCTTATCTAATTAAATTAAAGAACACCGAACACAAAAACCTTTTATTCAGTTATTTTATTTCTATAGTTATATTACAAATTGCAGAAGTTAATATACAGTGGATCAAAATAGATTCTTCAGAACTTCATCTGTTGGAACATTATAAATCCCTTGGATCTCGCGAATGTCATTTATATGAATACAAAAAATATACATGTTTTAAAATTATTTACAAATTTAAAAAGATAATCAAAGTCTTCTAAAGCTTTGAATATTTTACTCTTCATTTGCGATTCAGAGATAATTTGATATTCTTCACAATTCTTAAAATCTGAAAGATAAAACTTCAAAAAATAGTCAGTTTTAAAGTGGCAAAACACTTATGTGGAAATTTCCCAAATTATATATCGCTTCACAGGAAACCTATCACATTCTATGCTAATATTCTTATCTAATTAAATTAGATTAAAGAACACACAACGTAAAAACCTTTTATTCAGTTATTTTGTTTCTATAGTTATATTACAAATGAAATTAGGATAGGTTATATACGAGAAAAATTAACTAGAAGTTATGTAAATCCCAGTTGTATATACACCCCTTCAAGAGGCTTCGTTTTTCATGAATAATTAATGAGTAACGAACAAGTTTAAATATATAATCTTTAAAGAATTTACACAAAATGATCAGTAATTTCATTTATAATTATTTACAAGTTTAACAAAATTTTTTTTTTCGTCTTCAGTATGTCTTAAATATTCTATATTTTCCATTCCACTTAATCGAGCTTCTTAAAATCTGAAAGAGAACTTAAAAAATTGTCAGTTTTAAAGTCAAGACACTTATGTGGAAGCTTCCCAAATTTTATATCGCTTCATGGGAAACCTACCACATTTTATTCTAATTTTCTTATTTAATTAAATTAAAGAACACCCAAGACAAAAACCTTTTATTCAGTTATTTTGTTTCTATAGTTATATTACAAATTAAATTAGGATATAGGTTATATAGGAGAACAATAACTAGAAGTTATGTAAATCCCAGATATATACCCCTTGTTATGAATAATTAATGAATAACAAGTTTAAATATAGTCTTTGAAGGAATTTCGCCCTTTGGAACCGATAAATCCTTTGGATCTTATTTACACAAAATGCATGTAGTTTCATTTATAATTATTTACAAGTTTAAAAAAAGGATTTTTTTCATATTTATATCTTGAAATATTCCATATTTTCCATTCCATTTAATTGCATGGGCTTCTTAAAATCTGAAAGAGAACTTCAGAAATTGTCAGTTTTAAAGTCAAGACACTTATGTGGAAGGTCCCAATTATATATCGCTTCATTGGGAAACTACCACATTCTATTCTAATTTTCTTATCTAATTAAATTAAAGAACACCCAACACAAAAAACCTTTTATTCAGTTATTTTGTTTCTATATATAGTTATATTACAGGTGAAATATAATTAAAATAGCTACAACTCCATCTGTTGGAACACAATTCATAGATCTCTTACATGAATATAATATACATGCTGTATGTAGTATTTAGTATTATTTACAAGTTTAACAGAAGATTGTTTCGACTTTATATCTTGAATCTTTCCATCTCATCGGAGTTCTTGGATTTCTGTGTCCAAACATCTAAAAGTGGTAAATTCTGAGGAATTGTTAGTTCAAGAATATAGAGTTTAAGAGAAAGTTTTGTGCTTCATTTGAGAAACTTTCCACATGCCCTATGTTATAGAGAAGAAACACAGTAGACAAAATTTTATTGGCTTTTATTTTTTGCAAAAACATTTATCTATTACAGAACAAAGGCGTCACCGATCCAGGATGGTTTTCGATCCGTTAGTTCAACATATACACGAAGATTTATTGAGAGAGCGAGAGAACGAGAGAGAGAGACAGAGAGAAAATAATTTATTTATGATATGTTAAGATATGCTAATAAAGAAACAGACACAACTTTCTAAAAATTTATTTATTCAACTATTATCTATTACACTGAAGATAGAAAAGCGGTTCTATGACATCTCAGGAGTTGCTTTCTTCTTAAATCATCTTCGACTTTATTATACAACCTACTTTTGCAGTTATGTACATGTTTAATTTTAGATTGTTTGAAAAGAAAAAAATGACAAATATGATGTCAAATTTTATATGTTTTATGTGCTCTTTTTGAGCTAAATTTATGCATAAGTATATTTAAATTTTGGATTAATCAAATAAAAATTCGACAAATATGATGTCAAATTTTCTGTTTGAACTAAATTGTTATTTGTTAACTTTATTTTTTTTTGAAATAAAAATTTGGCAAATATGATGCCAAATTTTCTGTTGTGTTATATGCGTTCTTTTTCGAACTAAATTGTTATTTTCTAACTTTATTTTTTATTGAAATAAAAATTCGACAAATATGATGTCAAATTTTCTGTGGTGTTATATGCGGGTTTTTTTCAAACTAAATTATTATTTTTAATTAACCTTATTTTTTTATTGAAAGGAAAATTCGACAAATATGATGTCAAATTTTCTGATGTGTATATGCGCTCGTTTTGAGCTAAATTGACGTTTTTAACTTTGAATTTTTTAATTATTGAAATGAAAATTCGACAAGTATGATGTCAAACTTTTTTTATGTGTTACATGTGCGAACTACATGATATCCTTAATATCATCGAAGACACATAATTATATCCGGAATACGAAAGGGCAACCCCCTATTATAAGCCTAAAATGTTCTGTTGCGATATGTTTCATTGTCCTAGCTAGCATACATTGCATTCTTACATCAATTTGCACTATCTAAATTCGTAGCCAAATGCATGTGCATAATTCGCGTCTTAAAATTAAAGCAGTATATTGTTTCGTACTTCGTAGCCTAATTTGCATAATTAGCGTCTTATAGCAGGCAAGGGGCAATCCCCCATTTATGAACCTAATATATAATTTATTTACTATCTATGAACTATGGTACAGTTTTTCGTGGTGATCTCCTACTTGGTCCAAAGACTACATGCACTGACCTATATATCTATAATTTTTTCGCTTGTTTCGAACTGAAGCAATGGTAATCTAGTAGGGAGAGAACCGTGGTAGACTAAACATCACTCAAGTTCTTTACAGTGCCCCTCTAGCAGTAAAGCACTTCTCCCTTTTTCATGCGGGGGCCCAGGGACCCAGTGAACTTTACTACCAGAAGGCACTATCGTTTGAAAGCAAAAACAAATATTTTGAGCCGAAAATGAAATAAAACCAACCTTGCATGCACATTGGCGATCACCAGAACTACTCTAACCTCACGACGTCTTCTTACTTGTGATGACGCTTCGACTTTAACACGTTCAGCTACATAAACCATTATAATCCAGTAATAAATCCATTAAATCCAATAATAAATCCATTAAATCCACATATAGTTTGATAAAGTCCAGTGTAATGTAAATATTAAAATCCACGCCTTTAGAAACTACATCCCTTGAAGTTTTGCTTGTCGTAGAACAACAACTGAAAAAATAAGCGAACATGATAAGTTGAGATATTTAATACAGAAACTTATTAAAAATAGTGGAAACTATAGTTTAAAATTTGTAAAAAAGTTTATGTATATTATTATAAGTTGAAAACCATTGTTTTAACCAAAAAACAATTTTTTGACCTTTCTGAACAAGTTTGGAAAATTTTAAGTTTAAAAAAATAACTCTAAAACCAAAGGGAGGCCGCAAACGCCAAAGGCGAACCATTTGGGGGGGGCTTCAACTTTTCGAAACATGTTCAATTTAATTGAAAATCAATGTTTTGATGAAAGAAAATATTTTTGAACATGCCCAACACGTTTGAAAAGATTTAAGAGATCTGAATTTTTGAGAAATTTTTAAAGGGTAAATCACAGGGTGCTTTAGTAATAGTTTCCCGTGGTCTCTCCTTTGGTTTTGCGCAAACGTTTAAAGTCATGGTGACAAATACTACCTTGCCTTGTCTTGACTTGTCGAGTGTCTGGAGACGAGAGTGAGGCCATGGCCAAGTTTAAACGTCAAATCCTTTGTCCTGACATTGCTGTGGTGAAGTCAGCTAGAAGTTGGCGGAGAACGTCTCCAAGAAAAATTTAATACTGCCCACTTTGTTGCCCATGGATTATAAAGACATCATTGCTGAACCGTTGAGAAATGTCGGCATACCTGAAAATAAGTTAATACTACATTATGAGTGACTGCACTATAGCACGGAAAACAGAGATTTTCAACTGCACAACGAATAGACAATGGAAAATTGCCAGGAGCGTAGGAAGCATCACAAGATGGGGGGGGGGGGGGGGCCCCG
>CACRXK020013221.1:0-14254 GCA_902702795.2 Paramuricea clavata
CAGGGGCGGCGGAACAGGGGGGGGCTAGGGGGGCTAAAGCCCCCCCAGAAGTAAAAGTGGGGGGGCTTAGCCCCCCAGAAAATTTAAATTTTTTGAAAAAATTTTGATAATTAGGGAAAAATTTAGGTTATTTTTTGAAAATTTAGGTATAAGGGGACAAATTTGCAATATTTTATTTAAAAGAAGTGTATTTCCGAAAAAATTTTTTGATATAAGTCCGAAAATTTTTTTTTCGTCCCCTAAAGTGGTACACTGACTGAAATTTTTTTGGCGACGGGGGGTGGGGAGGTCGCCGAAAAAATTTAGCCCCCCCAGAACGAAATCTGTTCCGCCGCCCCTGATCCATTATACGTACTGTTTAAAGAAAAATATCATTTTATGACAATTTTATGTTACTTCAAAACATCTTTGGTTACATTCGTGCAAAGAATTACGTTAAAATCAATGTTTTCATACAAAAGTGTAGCTAGGGTTCCCTATGTCTGTAGTATATTTATTTACTTGTATTTCACGTTTTAATGCCACAATTCCCTAAAAAGATCGGTGACCCCCGTTTTTTAACTGATAATTTATTTCTTTAATGCATTTTACATTTCATATCCGAAATTAAAAGAAAAATCATTTCTGGATCTTGAAAAAAATGCTTTATCATTGCATGTTCTCAAAGAAAGATATGTAAAGAAACGTGGAAAAGACATCTGTGGATTATAATTGTACACGTTAGTAGTTTCATTTTGCTCAAAACACAATATTTTTTCAAAAATAATTACAAGATAGGTTTACTAAAGCAAAATCCGAGCGTCAATAAATATCGGGCTGTTGCGATTTTGCTGTTACTCGTAATGAGCATCAAGATGGCGCCATATTGGGGTAAGGTGGTATATTGTGATTGTCATATCTTCTTAACGAGTTAGGTGACCCCGACTTTTTTGTGTGATTTTACTTTAAGTATATCATAAACTCCATGCCTGGAAATTCTCATTTCGGGAACAATTACTGCGGAATTACCTTAAGTGTCAAAAAGTCGTTACTTATCCTACAGTGTATTACATTATTATAGTTTGAGGATTGTATTTAGGAAAACATTCCTTTGGTTGGGATGGTCGGTGACGGCGTCAACGATGGGCCAGCTTTGGCAGCGGCTGATGTGGGCATTGCTATGGCAGCAGGGGAGTCCGCATTGGCAGTCGAGGCAGCAGGAGTGGTCATTATGACCAACAGCCTCTTAAAGGTGCCTGAAATAATTTGCCTAAGTCGATTCTGCCGTCGTCTAATTATCGAGAACATCGTGCTGGCCATTTCACTCAAGCTTGTTTTCGTTGTGGTCGCGTTGGCGGGTAACGTCCACGTCTGGATGGCAGTGGTTGCAGACCTGGCTGGGCTCCTTGTCGTTATCCTGAACGGACTGAGGTCCCTGATATGGAAACCACCCATATCGAATACCGAGACGAATGAGGCGCCTGGGGCATCATGGCTACATCAGCCAGATGAATATAAGCAAGTTAAACAAGATGATGGACTGTGAAATAATTTTTAGCAATTTAAACAGTATTGATATCTAGGAGGAGATGGTTGATCGATAGACCTGAAAAAACGATTACAGTCAACTCTCATCTTTTTGTGCCCGCAATAGCGGGGTGCGATAAAAATGTTAACAAGCTTTCGTTGGTAAGGATGCATCTACCTGAAAAATATAAGAATTTCAATAAAAATAACTCAATTTCAAGTTGTAAAATGTCACCCACAATGTATTATACTGCTTAATTTTGCTTTTAAAATGTCCAGTTTCTTTCAATTAGTTTAATTTACGTTTATTGTGATACATTAGTACACAATACAAGCGAAAATACAAGTCAAAAATTTGTTTTTAAAAATGTCAAGTAAATGACACGAAGTCAGAAATGCCTGCATGTTTTAGACAGTTTCAGTCTGGGATGAAGTTGCCTATCTAATGTGCTTTGATGTGATCTTTCGCTCACAGCATTCTCGCTTACCTTGTCCGCAAGCAGAGAAACCTCATTTGCGAGTGTGGACTTGCCGAGAACTCTGAGGATCGGGACATACACCTTGGTCGTTTAGAATTTTTCTGTTAATATATATATATATATATATATATATATATATATATATATATATATATATATATATATATATATATATATATATATATATTTCTGTTTGTCATTTTCGTCGACACAGTACGTCCAAGGTGACCGTTGTAACGGGAGTTGAACAGTAAAATGTTTATAGCGAGACTCCGTAATAGCAAGAGGCACTTCAATACATTTCATAGTAGTTTCGGCTGGGGATTTACCGACTGTCCTTAATTAACAGCGCGCGGGTTGTCCGTAATAGTAGGGTGTCCGCAAGGCGAGAGTTGACTGTAGACTGATCAGTTGATCCGGTACGAATTTTGTTAACACAAATGAAAACAGGAAGGCTTCAGGTTTAGAGAAGACAAATTAAATTTTTCCAAATTTGTGATGACGTATTAGCGTCCCAAATATTACCACAAACACTTTTTTTATTATGCACCTGATCATATTGGACCAAGAGTATTTGTAATTCTTAGGATTGGAGACTTGTAATACAATTGTGAGATACACTGTTAAATTATAGTCATTTTGTCACTGTTTATGCGATTGATTTGTTTGCTAAAACGGCTCTCAGAATGCAGGAAATATAGCGTTTCTAAGCCTAGAAAATCAACTAACTAGTATTCGTCCATTGTGATTACGATTGAAGGCATCCGAAGGCATTATTAAATTAGGGACTACGTCATAAAGTAAAAGGGGGGTGGGGTGGGGTGGGAAAAATAGGGGGTGGGTCACCATTTTTGAGCACGGTTGAAGGGGTGGGTCATCGAAGGTTAGGTGCAATCCTAAGGGTGGGCCATGTAAAAATATGAATAATTTTTTTAAGGGCATGTGTATTAAAATTCATATTATAAATAATTTTTTTAAGGGCATGTGTATTAAAATTCATATTATAAAATGTGTAAAATTTATACCGCAAACATTAACCTCAAACTTAAAAGCTGAATTTACTATCTTGGCTAATATGTTAGTAGTGGCTAACTAATTTTCTGATAATCATTATTGCTAAATATCACGAGATTGGTGTAGTAGGATGTTTATTATGTAACAAAATTAGTGTAATTTCTACGAGAGCATAGCTGTAAATGTCAAACTAAAAGTCTTTAATTATGACAAAGATGCTGCATAATGTAGTATGCATGGGAAGTTCTTTCTGTATTTAATTCAAGGCCTCTTTTAACATATAGACTGGGGAGGACATGTCCCCAGCCCTCTAACTGGCCCCTCCAGTCAAGTCAATTGACCCGGTAGGCCAGAATTTGGGGACTGAAATTTAATTAAAAATTTCGCCAGAAACCTAAACCATGACTGAAATAATTTGCTCATGGAGAAAGGCATGAAATAGCATTTTAGGACGAAATTCTAGTTTAGTTTTTCCAAACCAAGATATTTCAAAGAGACCACCCTATCTTTCTCTTCAGTGACACTGAGGAGACGGATGCACCGATTTCAAGTACCCTAATACATGTACTGTAAAATTTGAAGTGTGGTGAATGATAATACTATACCACACACACACACACATTTTAATTACCGCATCATCACACCATGTTGCCTTATTGGGACGGGATTACATTTGGGAGACTGTGAAATTGTAGTAATTGTGTCAATGTTTATAAGGTTAATTTCTTGTTAAAAAACTCCTCAAAATGCAGGAAATAGCTTATCTGAGCTTCAAGAAATCCAAAATTTTCTTGGGGGCATGCTTTCAGACCCTCTAGAAGCTCGCACCTTCGGTGGTCAACTTGGTTGTCTCAGAATCCTAGTTATAGTCTGATCTGCTGCCCTATGACGTATACTTATCAGTTAAACCATGCCCACTCGAACTTCTCCAGGTCCCCCGCTAGATATGTCTTCTCCAGTTACACATACTTAAAAGAGGCCCTGAATTTTAATTGCACCATTTGAATAGCTATTGAGTATTGTAACAGAATTATTTGGCAACAAAAAAATAGAACGCTGGTATCTTTTGCCTTTCTGGGTCATAATTTTTCAGCATCAATTTAAGGTGGGCCACAAAGTTTCATGCAGCTATTAAGGGGTGGGCTACCAAAAGTGCAGACACCAAATATATGATTTTCCCAGCCCACTCCCCCTTTTACTTTATGACCGGTCCCTTACTTACATTTAATATTTTTATAAATAAAAGGATGAAAAGTATATTTGCATCGCTATTCAGAAATTTTGAGAATCAAAAGGTATGTACAGGGAGTCCCCAAAAAAGTGTCAATATATATAGAAATTATCCTATATTGTTGTTAAATAACACGTTTTCATGCGCCTTGTAATTAAAAATTCAATTCAATTTAAACATTTAAATTTTCTTTGATTAGGGGGGAAGGACCTACATCGCACATAGATCAGGGGAAACATAGCCGTTCCCCTGACGGTAGGTTGGCCAACCTTCCTGTGTTTAGTGAAAACTCATTGTTGTTTGTTGGTTGATTCTCTCCTGTACTTTGAGCGTTTTTCTCCCGGACCTCCGTTTTTTTGGTCGCCAAAAACTAATTCCCTTACTACTTAATCGAGCATTTGTATCATGATGAGCTTCCGGCACGAGTGAATTAAAAAACCGCGCCCTGCGGCGTAATCGTCTTTAAATATCAAATAAATAAATGAGTATCGATTAATCTCTTTTGTATTTGAAGTATATTTTACAAAAGTGTTGAATTAAGCGGTAGATATTTTAGTGAACCATTTTGTATTATGTAGGTTAAATACTTGAAAGTCCCTTTAGCGTTTATTATATTCAACAGCTAATAAAACTACAGGGTGTATAAAAAAACCCTCAACCTCGGAATTTCCCAAGAAATCGACATTGTTTTAAGGACAAAAGATTTAAGGTGCTTGGGAATTTAAAATAGCACAACTGTCAAAATTACTACACACGCGAGTGCATAAAGCAAAATTTATGCATTTATTTAACAGTACAACAACAGTAATATGATCTATTAGCAATTCGATTTCAATTCCCAGGGGCCTAAAATCGTTTATGCTTAACAATTGCAAAGTGGATTTATTAGGAAATTCCGAGGTTGCGTTTTTTTTATACACCCTGTACATGCATATAAAAGTGCTGTGTGGCTATTTCCACTACGACTGCCACGTGCGTCCCAGTATATTATTGCAATTCTATATTTGTAATTGAATATGACAACATGTGTTTGCACGTCTTGAACGTGAGGATTATATATCACCAAGAATGAACGATCGTTTCTTTCACCAATCCGCATGCTTGATTTTGTGGGCATAGAATGAAAGCAGGAGCATTGCACCAATTCCCAATAAAATGAAAAAATTTTGAATCAATAGCAATTTGAAGGCCTTCATTTTCGATTTTCCAGCCAGTCCCTGGACCATTTGAATACTTTCGGGAAGCTAAAAAGTAATGGGATCAATAACGTATGTAAAAACCATGCATTAATAATCTTACTCATTCCTTCAAAATAAACTGACGCGAGTCCTGCGACATAAGGTAGCCTGCTCTTAGATTCTTTAAATTGATAGCCGAACAGTTTAGGCTCAGCTCTGCGAATGCGCGGCAAGAGTCGTATACGGCGTGTGGAGTTTAATCGCTGCATAGTCTTTGGTAAGGTAACTGAATCCTGGTCAAAAGGAATTAAGAGTTGCTAAATCTACAATCTATACAAGTATTATTTTCATTTATATACTTTATTTCGTTTATCTATTTTCATTTTCAGTTGCTAAATTTACAGCTAGTATATACATAGCAGTATTATTTAATTTACATACTCATTAGCAATGTAAGTTTTAATATTAACACATAACCTTACCGGTGAATGGATTGATTTCTCGCTCCTACACATCCTCATGCATACAATTTTGTCTATGCATTAGCAAAAGTAGCGGGACGAAAGTCAACATTGAAATAGCGGGCAGGGGAGAATTATAGTAATTTTTAAATTCAAAAAAGTTAATTTATTTTTAAGTTATTTTTAATGCTTCACGACGAGGCAAGGTTTTTGACCAGGATTGTAGTTACTGTAAAAGATATCTCCGACAAAATTGTGAACTGTCTCCTTTTAAACTGATATATTGGATATATGGACCCAGGGGCGTAGGGAGCATCAAAAGATTGGGAGCACCGACTTCTAGGGGCACTTTATAGGGTATTGAAAAGGGCACCTAAAAATGTTCCCCGGAAATGTTGCCCCTCGTGCCCCCCGATTCCTACGCCCCTGTATGGACCTATTACATCGTTACTTTGTTTCCAGCCAATAGTACTCTTTGTTTGACATAATTGCGTGACTGAGTGACGTTATGGAAAATCTAATGCCTTTACAGGCACAAATTTCTAAAAGTTAAGAAGTCTAACTGAGATATAACAAGATAAGTTTCTTCGAATGCCAAAGTTGGAGAGTTTTGGTTTCTGGTAAAAACACTTTCCAATTTCCATGCACTGTCGGCAAATATAGTTTGGAAAATTTGTTTTAAGCTTACCATATCAACCAATGAGATGTAAAGAAACATTCCCCCAGCGATACCATATATGTAATGCACAGCGGAGGTCTCGAATCCCAAAATCAAACCAGCTATCAGGCCGAGATAACACATGCATGCAGAACAAAAGTTCGCAAGCATTGCCTGTTTGTATGTCATGCCAGAGTTCAGCAGAATAGCAAAATCACCTGAAATATAAGGAAAAAGTTCTAATAGTCTCATGCACTACGTGACGTTAAGCTAGTTAAAAGATTCAATAGATACAGTGTATGTCAGACATGGATTAATTATCACGCGAAGATAGCATATACAGAGTGGTATTAAGGTCACAGGACACCTTTCGGTGACTCAGTTCGGCGGAAAATTTCCATATAGCTGCGCAGTTAAATTAATACAAGTCCGTGTTTATTTGATCATTTTTTCACCAAGCGCGTGTAATATCGTCGTATATCTAAATGCTTTTATTTTGATTTTTACTCGACCAAGTGTTATATGTTATATACCATAATATATTCATGCACGCCTATGCACGTTTATGTTAGAGGGTGGTTCAGCGTAAGGTGGTTCAGCGTCTTCCACTTCGCCTTCCAATTCTTCTTCGTCAACGCTTACTTCCTCTTCTTTCATCTGGTTTCAGAAATTTCTTAACATGACTGGAGTTTCGACGGTACGTCTTTCCACTGTTATCCTTCATGATAATCTGAGAACCTTTGACTTGAACAACTTCCAGAGGATCCAGTCGAAAATTAGTTGAGTATTTGTTCTTATGCTTATGTTGTAGCAAAACAAAGTCGCCTTGCTTTAGATTTTTCTTTTTCGCTTTCCTCCTCGTGTCTGCATACTGCTTGTATTTCTCTTTCGTCATACGATCAGTTTTCCGCAGTTCGTCATCATCAATTTGTTTCTTGCCAGTGATGCTTGGAATCTTGGTACGTAATTCTCTATTCATCAGAAGTTTGGCAGGGGTTTCTTTCGTTATTCGATGTGGTGTACTCCTGTAGTTTCTCAACATTGTTGATAATGTGGTACGCCAGTCTTAATTGCCTGCTCTAGATGTTAATACATGATTCAGTAGAACTTGGTTAAACCGCTCCACCTGGCCGTTGGCTTGGGGCCAGTACTCTGTAACGGTACGTAGGTTTACTCCCCAGGTCTTGAGCGTTTCCCAGAATTCTTGTGATGTAAAATAGGATGCGTTATCCGACTTTATTTCTTCTGGATAGCCATGTGCTGCAAAGACTGAATCGAGCCACTGAAGTATATTTTCTGAAGTTACTGTTTTCAAAATTTTTACCTCCGGCCACCTTGAGTAGTAATCTGTTAGAACAACAACGAATTCTCCAGTTGGAAATGGTCCGCACACATCAATTACGAAATGGGTGCAACATGCATCGGGACGTTTGGTGGGACATACTGGCTCTGGTCGTTCAGGTTTCTCGATAACTTGGCATGGATGGCAGGTTTTGATGTGATCTTCAATATTTTTATCCATCTTGGGCGACCACAATTTGGAACGTATTCGTTGTTTGCATCTTGTTATACCGGCGTGATCTTCATGTGCCAGGGCAATTGCTCGAGGTCGGAGTTTAGCAGGTAAGACAATTCGATTTCCTCGTAAAACAATGTCCTTGGTTATAGACAACTCATCCCCAACCAACTTGTAATCTTGAGGAAGTTTATAACTTTGATTATTGATTATACTCTCTCGGATTTGTTTAATCTCTGGATCAACTTTAGCTGTTTCTCTGATTACTTCTGTGGACATAGCTACTGGAATGTTTTGTTCTGCTAGATAATGGACAAAGCGATCTCCGCATGCTTCCATATTGCTCCGTGGTGTCTTGGTTGGAAGACGGGAAAGGGGATCAGCTAGATTCTGCACTCCTGGTCGGTATATGACGTCAAAATTGTACTCTTGTAATCGTAAGAGCCATCTTTTGATTCTAGCTGGCGAAGGCTTTCCATTGACCCGTCAACTTTGGCTTGAATATAAGCTCGAGTGGGCGATGATCTGTTTCCAACTCGAAATGTTTACCATAAAGGTATAGATGGAACTGCTCGCAACCGAAAACAATGGCTAGTGCTTCTTTTTCAGTATGCCCATATTTCATTTCTGTTTCTGTAAGTGATCGACTTCCAAATGCAACTGGTCGATACTCAGGTGAATCTGGATGCTGCTGCAATAAAACGGCTCCGAGTGCCCATGGTGATGCATCTACCACCAATCGCGTAGGATATAAGAGGTTGTAGTGGATTAAAACTGGTGCACTCGAGAGTGCTTCTTCTGAAAACTTTCATCCTGTGCTTTATCCCAGTGGAAAGGCACATTTTTCTTCGTTAGTTGACGTAGAGGGTAGGTTACCGAACTGTAATCTGGGATATATCTTGAATAATAATTCACAAGTCCTAATTAGAACGATCGTACTTCTGCTGCTAACTTAGGTTTTGGGGCGTTGGCTATCGCTTCGACCTTTTTCTTGTCAGGCTGTATTCCTTTCTTCGCAGGGCATTTTTAAGAATTCGTCAGTGGGGGGGGGGGGGCATCTACAAAAAGGACCATACTATACTGAGTGTTGAGAAATGAGAGATGGTTTGTTGGTAACAAAATGTTTGGTGTGGTATCACATTTAATAGTAGGGGAGGGGGGTCTGGGGTATTCTCACCCAGAAAATTTTTATATTTTTCTACCCCTATGACTGCAATTCCCTGCATTTTCTGAAACAGATTTTTGGATATACAGCATTACATTATGCTGTAGATAGACTGAACCTTCAGTTAAGTACTTGCATAGTATGTTTATGTAGATACCACAACTTGGCCGTCACTTAGGGAGCCAGCTTGATAAACTTAGAATTTCCGACTCCCACGAAGCGCCACCATGGTTGGCACAGAGCGGAAAAATTTTGAAAATTTTGCGTCTGTAAATCATCGGAAATGGCATTTTCAAAGTCTTCTATACGTCTTTTGTTTGGCCCTTTCATTAATTCGTTCATTATGATTTGTGAGTCTATGATATCCGCGAGTCAGGATGGATTATTACGAGAAATGTTATCAAAATATCGATTACAGATATTTGATTATATGTATATATGATTTCAAATACTTCTAGTTTCAAAATCAATTTTTTTTTTGTGGGGGCCAAAATTATCCCCCCCCTTATAAAACACTTGGTTGAGGGCCTGTTGCCCCCTGTGGTCACTACAACTCAAACTCTATAGGGTCTGGGAAATGCAATCCACTACCTGGGAAATGTTTAAAATCTAATAAGGTATTTATTAAACATAAAAGACAGGACATAAGATTCACAAAGCAAATTTCAGTTACTAGAATATCAAACCTCCCTTCTAAATTCCATGTTTTGCTTATATTTTAGAGAAAAGGGACTTTGACTGGGGGGGGGGGGAAATGGTTGAGTGGGGGGCCATCATGGGGGCTGGGGGGGCTTTGGCCCCCCAAAATGCCCTGGTTGCAGAAGAATGCCCTGGTTGCAGAAGCAACAACAACATGTGCTGTCTTAGCCTGCACCACCCGAACACACCCGATTCACAATCTGGCTCCCAGCCTTGTGTGAGAAAACATTTTCTGCTTCTTCCGTACCTCAGCCAGCAGAAAATAACACTTTGGTGGGAACTTTAATAATCTGGTGCACCCCTAAATATAAGCTTTATAAAGATCTGCATTTCACTTGTTACCCTGGCACCCTTCACAGCTAGGTCACAGAATAAGGCACACAGAAGGGCCACTTACGTCGGAAGCTTTGAAGTTTTTGTCACCCTGGCCGCCATCTTCCTAGCCAGTCGATTTAGTTTTCTGGCCAATAAACGCGCTGTATCGGCTGAAGGCCCCGCCTTCTGGCCAGTCAACTGCATATTTTTGCATAGAAAAATGGTGACACGTTGCAACGCTGTCAGTGGCCCTTCTGGTACTGATCTTTATTCTGTGGCTAGGTTATAGCCAGTCCATGCCCACTCCTAGAATATTATTCCAGTCATTCTCCAGTTATATATAATTTAACCATAGGGAACCAAGTAATGGGGCTAATTATGCACTGATCTCATATATATAGCTCAGTGGAGCTAGTGACATACAATGTCACTGGGCTATATATAAACTGGAGAAAGATTGATGAGCACTTGACAGTTGACAGAGTACACTGGATATAAAATAGCATACTTTAGTATGGGAAGTAGAGGTGTGCATCAGATCGGATTGGACGTTTATAATCCGACAATTGCCTAATGTTTAAAATCCGATCCAAAATTGTCTAATCCGAATCCGATCCGAGTTTTGATAAAGAATTCCGATCCAATCCGAAGAATTCTTTAATAAAATAAATTTCTCATTCCAGTTGAAATATTTAACCAAATAAATATAAAAGCAAGAAAAACATGTCAAGAAGCTGACAAAGTGACATCCAATTGAAGTATCAAACGAATAATGCAGCGACAACTGCGATAATGCTTTGATAAATAATTCATTTTATTTCGGATATCGAAGTCTGATCCGATCTGACTACGAAACAACATTATCAATCCGATCCGAAATGAATATTTTGGTTCCGAAATCCAAATGAATCCGATCGGAATTGCACACCTCAAATGGGAAGTATTTGGCATACTACACACTGGTTCTCATTTTTTCGGCCAAGTACCACACAGGTACACAAAACCCTTGCTATCTGCGTACTAGGGCTGTGTGGTTTAACTGAAAGATTTGGATGGCACAGTTCTTTTTTAGCAACCGAAAGTCAGCATGCACTGGGCATGCACAAAACTACAAAAGTAGTAGAAGTCGAATCTGAACCTCTCTAATGTAAATGTACAAAATAATGCAGTACCTATCAGATCCTCGAATGGCTGTGTTGGACTTGACACGAAAGTTCTTTAGAAACATATTTTCAAACTTTCTGTTGAACTTTGTTATACACTATAAAATATGACAAAAAATACAATATGATGATTCATTGATCCAGTGAAAATCTTTTTCATGTTCATAAATTTTCATTGTTCTAAGTGTATTCAAATAATTCAATATTAAAACAATACTTACGCCTTACACAAATTTATTAGACTGGGTTTCCCCACCATATTTTCACCACAGAATAGGTTTTCACTTTTCTGTGTCGTTCTACTTCTACTACTATATTGCTCCTAACATGACGTATTCAACCTGGGGAGTGAAATTTCTGAATATGAAACTTTCAAAGTTTCTTTTACTTTTCAATCCAATTGTTCAAAGCTTCTCCAGAGTTTTAGGTTTACAACAAGAAAGGTAATAATAAAATGTTTCAATTTATCTGATA
Organism: Paramuricea clavata; assembly: GCA_902702795.2. Classification (NCBI taxonomy): domain Eukaryota; kingdom Metazoa; phylum Cnidaria; class Anthozoa; order Malacalcyonacea; family Plexauridae; genus Paramuricea; species Paramuricea clavata. The sequence continues at coordinate 11,860 of CACRXK020013221.1, forward strand.
AACTTTGCCATTCTGTGATTCTGCCTCAAAAAATCGAAAAATTAATTCGATTACCCAGTGTTCCTTGCGTGGTTGTCATTGGAACGAAGCTCAGGGAAAAATAGCTTCCTGTCTGTCTCTCTTGACATATGAAACAGCAGGCATTAAAACATGTGGGTCTGCTTGTCGATGTCGAGTAAAATAACTACTTGGAATAAGCGAATTATACACTGAACATTCTGAAGAAGCACTGTATACGTTATCTGTCGTCCAACATTTTTGTCATCGAGTGTAAACGACCCGAAAGAGTGTTGAAAACTTGTATAGTTTAATAATTGTCCGTGCTTGTCTTAAATTTAAATTTACCTAGATGCCGGCTGCTTGGAACGGTTGTACTGCATTTGCTCTGTGACGGATTATTATGGCGTAGGGAATAAGTACGCCGATTATTGTTCAGAAAGGTAGGTGCTTTGCTGAACATTTAGTTTGGAAATTTAGAAGTTCGAATTGCACTCACGTACGTGGGGCAGATTTTTTTTAGAGAACTTCATACAGAGACTAAGTTTATATAAAGTTAGATTGTCATTGTTAAAGTTAACACTGGTGAAGTATTTGATTTAGAAAGCTCACCTTCTCAGTCAGGTGTTGATATAAATAGCAAGTGTAATGTAGCTCTCGAAATGTCGCGTATAATGCGGCATCGTCCTACGCATTCTGCTAACAATATTGATTTGCCCACTGAATGTAAATAGCCGATCGGTTCAAGGCGTGGGTGATCGCTCTTTTTAGACGTCAAGATTATAATTTCCCCCGCGCTATCAATAATACTTTTCCCGTCTATATAATATCTTAATTATGAAATTTTCCAAGCAACATGAGCTGGCAGCCTGGCAAGGTACTGTATCGCTGAATGTAGGTAGCAACTGTGAACTTGCTGCAATTTGACATCATTAAAAATTTTCTTACGACTTTTCCTTTGCATAATATATGAGTCAAACATTTGTCCGTGTACGGATTTGGCTTTTGATTTACTTGTACAAATTGTGTTAAATCTCGTTGTTTTAAAGGTGCCATTTTGTAGTGTTGAAATTGAGTTACTTTTCTTGTCTAGGCGATGATAAAAGCATGGGGAAACATTGTTAAAGGTGGAGCTAGGCAGAGCTCACCAGAGCACCTGCGTCAACAGATTCTTGGTTTTGCAATCGGGCAATGTTCCTATATTAAGCCACTCCGTAGACATCAAGATATTTATAGCAAGAGACATGTGATATGCAAGATATTTCTTCAACATAATATAAAGGTAGGAGATTTTCTTTAATTCTTAAATATGATAATCCTCAAGCTTTAATTATACAACTGCTCATGTGTTAATTCCAAGTGAATATTAAATACATGCTTTCAGGTAATTGAGTTGCATTTATATAAGAAACTGTTGTGTTGTAATGTTGTTACAAACAGTAATTTTGTTGCAGCAAAATGTTTAAACATGATTGATTGATTTGAATTATGCTCTAGCAAATAATGGGTTTTCCTGTTTTGTAAGTAATGTAAGACAGATGTATAGTGGTTACTATGGAAATTAGTTCAGCTATCTGGCAGAACATCTTGGGCAAGAATCTTTATTATTTGCAAAAAACCCAGCACAGTATCAATCCATATCATATTATAATAGTGAGGGACACTATGCAAATATTGGAGATGCGAATTTGCATTTGCAAACATATACTCAATTTTTGGTGCTTAGAATTAATTCTTGAAACCTTTTTGCCTCAAATTTAATTTAAGTGTAACCCATTGGTGCCCAACACTTTCCCTTTGGCAATTAAATTAAAATCATCTGGCATTAGACAGTATAAAAACAAAGAAAGTCCCATTTGAACACATCAATTGTAAGTTAACCCATTGAGAGTGAGTCCCTTTGACGACTACAAACCTTGTAGCATTAGACAGAGCAAAATAATAAAATAGGGCACATTAGGATGTAATGAAACTTAAAAGATTAAAAGACTATCATAGTTAACAAACATTAATACAGATTACAGTAGTAAATAAAAAAATTAAAGGGGAAGAAATATTAAGGGGAATTTAAAAAACAATTCATTTGTCACAGTTATTAATTAGATCATTCTAGAAAACATCTGTACCTCCCCCACAGAGGAAATGGGAAGACCTCCTTTCTGCCATATATATATATATGTATATATATATATATATATATATATATATATATATATATATATATATATATATATATATATATATATATATATATATATATAATATATATATATATATATAGATATATATATATAGATATAGATATATAGATATAGATATAGATATATAGAGATATAGATATATAGATATATAGATATATAGATATATAGATATATAGATATATAGATATATAGATAGA
>CACRXK020013223.1:0-14253 GCA_902702795.2 Paramuricea clavata
CTTGCGCTGACCGATATGTTCATTACATGACACAAGCACAGACACCGAATGCCATGAAATTAGAAGAAATACAAAGAGAAACATTAGCAGATCCGGAACTCCAGCAGATTAAACAGAACTTGCAAAATAATCAAGTATACAAACTTCCGAAAGCATATAAGCTCATCGCTCATGAGCTCTGCATCACAGATCAAGATATCTTACTTCGGGGTGATCGCATTGTTCTTCCTAACAAGCTGAGACAACAAGCAATTAGCCTTGCACATGAGGATCATGCAGGTATGGTCCGCTGCAAACAACGCCTGCGCTCCAAGCTTTGGTGGCCAGAGATGGACAAGCAGGTTGAAGAACGAATTCGATGCTGTCATCCATGTCAACTTGTCAGTAAGAGCCCGCGACCAGAGCCAATGGAACCAACTAAGCTTCCTAAGAAACCATGGTCGAAGCTAGCCATAGACGTATGTGGACCATTTCCCACTGGAGAACAAGTAGTTGTCCTTACTGACTATTATTCGCGCTGGCCAGAAGTCAAAATCTTAAAATCAGTCACGTCCAAAAACATTCTCGACTGGTTATTATCGGTATTTGCAACTCACGGATTTCCAGATGAAATAAAGTCCGACAACGCATCCTACTTTGTTTCTACCGAGTTCAAGGATACATTAACTTCTTGGGGAATAGAACATAAGACGGTGACGGAATATTGGCCGCAAGCAAATGGGCAAGTTGAGAGATTTAATCAAGTTCTCGAGAAACACATCCTAACCGCACAGGCGGAAGGAAAAGCATGGAAACCCACCATTCCAATCATGCTACTCCACTACCGCAATACTCCTCATAGAATGACCGGAAGAACACCTTCATCATTGCTAATGAACCGAGAAGTCAAGACGAAACTTCCTAGTTTTGAACAACAAACAAACGATGAAACTGAAACTCGCATGAAAGATGAAGAGGAGAAAGAGAAATCGAAGAAATATACCGACAAGAAGCGAAAAGCAAGTCCAAGAAATCTTGAAGTCGGAAATAAAGTACTAGTTACTCAAAAACATCGAAACAAATTTACGACAAAGGTTCATCCTGATCCAATGGTAATCACCAAAATAAACGGCACGCAGATAGTGTTAAAAGACAAGAATGGCACACAACATCGCAGAAACTCATCGCATGTCAAGTTATACCAGGAAATTCCTGATCCTGAAGAAGAAATCCAGAGTGATCGCAAGCATGACAGACAAACGGAAAGTCGCGAAGAAAACACCGAAGCAACTCAAACAGAAACCAACCAGAATACTACAGAAACGGAAATTGTTCTACGTAGATCAACGAGAAATAGAAAACAACCAGACTATCTAAAAGTAGGTTAAATTAGTCAAGTTTAAAATGCAGACTGTTGACATTTAGTTTAGTTTAAAGAACACGGTAATGAAACCCGTAATAGTAATTCCAAGACACTAAGTCTTAGAACGGAACTACAAAGTAAAGAACTACATAGAATAGAGATTTTAGAAACTTTAAAGGTTGATATTTTCATAACTATAATTAAGGAAGGGATGTTGTATCCAAATGCTGATTGGTCAGCTGAAGTGATTGACATATAAGATTAGGTCACGAGACATTAGATTAGGAGACGCTAAGCCAGAGAGCAAGTATATATGTATAATATAGCAGAGTAAATATATGTTATAAAAGTTGAATAACAGAGGATATAAAAACCATTCTAGTTGATATCGTTTGATAAGTTTTATGCCTTTGAGAAGTTTATGCTGCAGCTGAGGGCTAAGGTTTAAATGGTTGCATTTCCGCCCTCTCCGAGGGTTTAAGTATTCGGCAAAATTTTCTCAGGAATTAAGCATTCCCCCGAACACCCCTAGTAGATCTAGCCACGTATCCCATTGTGCTAATATATTTTCTCCAAAGAACCCCCTCATGATGCTTGAATATACTAATGAAAAAACCACACTAAGTTTCAAATATTGTCAGTCGCCTAAAAGGACGCTTATGACATGTAGTCAAAAGGACTCTTTAGTCAAACGACTCTTAATTGGTTATGGTTAACGGAACTGGTTTATATTGTGAAGACTCTACCTTGTTCAGCTGGTGAGACAATGTCAATTTACTATAAAATCACAGTTACAATGAAATTCAGTTTTAAACAACTGTTAAACGACCTAGTTTTCACTATACGCCGGAGCCAAATTGTTTGAAAACGTCACTTCCGCCGTAAAGATTTGAGCTGCACTCGAGAGCACGGTCTCTATAAACAGAGCGAGATAAAAAACGGAGCGCTTGGCGAGTTCGTGTGCATTGCAATATTTCACGTTTTATCAGATCTAAAATATAATAAAACGCTGCTAATCGTACTTTAATCTGGTCACGTTTCATTGCAGCGTCCTAGAATACAGGGTGTCCCCCAAAAAAACGAAAACTATTGAAATCACCAATAACAATTCAATTGTTAGAATTCGAATGCCTTAGCGCTCTGTTCGTTCTCACGAGTGCATAAATGATTGACATAAGTAAATTTTATGCATAAAGAAACTGTTTAAGAAGCTGTTTTTAATTCCCAGGAGCAGAAAATCGCGCACTTTACCAGGAGATATTCCTAACTAAATGCTAATACATGCACCTTGTCAATATTTTACGCATCATTACGTCCAGCTGTTTGGTAGGGCATTCAAATTTAACAATAAGTGATTTCAATAGTTTTCGTTTTTTTTGGGACACCCTGTATAGCTACACAATTAAGCGTTTTAAACTGATCAAGGGGAACGGTTGAAAAGTTCACGCTATTTATTTGGAAATCCCAAAACATTCGACCGTATAGGCAAAGCTAGAAATACATATATACAAGGTCAAACAGAATATAGTCGAACAAAAGATCAAAACCAAGTATCATGAGTCCAAAATCAAAATTTTCAGCTATAGTGAGAATTGAATGATAGCTCTAATTACGGTAAATATCGCTTGATCGCTCACCTGAGACAATGCATGTCAATGGTACAATACCTACTCTACAGGCAGCCAAATGGCTAGCTGTGTAAAACATGACTAAAATATTGATATTATGAATAAAACTGTGCATCTGTTAAATATGGTAAAAATGTAATGTCTAGATAACAATGCAATTCTGTGAAGACTTCATGGATGCCTGCTTTTAATTGGGCGACGTCACTGATGCACGTAGTTGTAATCAATCAAGATTTTATTGGCATTTCACTCGATTGAATACTAGTTGAAGAGTGCTACAGGGTTCGTACACCTTCTCACATTTAAAATTCCATGACTTTTCCATGACTTCCCATGAACATTTTTTTCAAAATCCATGACCTGGAAGTCTGGAATTTCTGAAATTCGTTAATATTTTAACGATAACAGATATATTAAAAGAACAAAATTCACTTCGCTCTTGCAAAAATCCGTTATATAACAACAATTCATATTATTGTTATGACTGGTAAATTGAAATAAGTAAAATACTTTGTTAATGTTATGTACAATTTCAATTTTCCATGACCGCTTTCCATGACTAAAAATGTAACGATTTATCGAAATACCACGATTCTCAGCTAGTGAGATTTAAATTAAAGACAGTCCATAGTTATCACATCAAATGGTGCGTGATAACCATGGTCCATGTCCATGATCTTACATCCAAAACAATGTCTGATACATTACAGATACGAAGTTATTAGCAGAACTGTTAAACAACATATTTTTTTTATGAACAGTAAAATACTATACTTTACAGTTATAACTTCAGAATGGCATATTAAAGGGTACAATTTATGTTAGAGATTGATGACTAACTATAGTTGAAAAGCTCAAAATGAAGGAATCAAGGCATATAATATTCTACCTTACTTACCTTTTACAATGAAGATACAACGTCGACAACCTTCGGAATACTTCGGTTAAAGTTTCTCTTTCAGATACTCGAAAAGTTTTGTCGCAAGGTTTGCATCAACCCGGCACTGGAGCTTGACCTGCACAGCAGCAGTGCAATAAGTATACGGTGGGTGTAATTGCATATGGAGGTGTGGAAGTTTATGCGTAATCGGCGTTTAATTAATCGTATCTAAAATATGATAAAATGCTTTAAATGGCACAATTAAATAACATGTCATACTTTGACATACGTGGGAAAAGCTTTCGAGTTTGTTATATTGGGCGTGGATTGCTCTAAGATAGGCCTGATTCCACGGGCACTTTTTCTAGGCGAAATATTTCGCACGAAATGAATCGTGCATGCGCAGTAAAGATAAATTAGGCTTCGCGAGAAAAAATTTCGCCTCGCCAGTGAATGCAAGTCAGTTCTACTCAACGCGAAAGCGAATGAAGTGTGCAAATTCAATAGAATCACTCAAGTGTAGCCATCCATATTTCGCAGACACGATTTCGCGCAAAGAATTTCGTCGTCGAGGAATCAGGCCTTAACATGCACACATGGGCATACGGGAGCGAAAAAATTAGTGGGGGCAGAAAGAAATTTGCCCATTTTGCCCGACTTTATATGAAAACATTTTCCGTGTAAAATTCACAAAATTCTTGTCGGACGGGGGGAGGGGGTGTCTGAAAAAATTTTCCCTTACATACTTCTCCATTTCCGACTATTAATCTTGTACATATTTCTTTCTTTATTTCTTCTATTATCTTGCATATTTCTTGCTTACGCTTATGCCTGCATCTGATGAGGTAACGATGGATTTTGGCTATTTTGATGCTGTTTTAGGCAATAAAATCATAACCTAACCCACTTCCAACCCCCACCTGGGGTCTTTATCCTAACCAAAAGTCAAAATTCCAAAACTCAACCACCAACCCAGAGAGTCTGGAAGTTGGTGGTTTTTGGTTAAGATAAAGATCCCAGGATAGGGATGGATGTGGGTTAGATTTATGATTTTATTGTCTAGAACATAAAAATAGCCAAAATTATTTATTTCTTTTGTAGCACATCATAAATTTCATTGCATTAACATGCGTCGTCGTCTTCGTAGCTAAATGTCCTTAGTTTGGCAAACACAACATCAACACGAAGGCGTGCTCATCGACAATAGCATTTTTAAGAAAAGGCGACTATAAATTGTATTCCTTGAGTGTTCTAGTACGCCGTAGTTGTTTACGTAGTTGATATTGTTTGAGACGTTTTATTCCTTTGGGAAGTTTTATGCTGCAGCTGAGAGCTAAGCTTTAAATGGTTGATTTCTGGCCTCTCTGAAGGTTTAAATATTCAAACTTTTCTCAGGGAGCATTCCCCCGAACATCTCTAGTAGATTTAGCCGGCATATGTATCCCATTGTGCTAATACATTTTCTCTAAGGAAACACCTGATACTCGAAATCAATTTACTTGTGAAAAAACACACTAAGTTTCAAACACTATCAGTCGCTACGTCCCCGAACGCTATAATGAAATAGGACGATAAAAGGACTGTAGGACTCTTATGACATGTACTCAAAAGTAATGCACGGTTGATATAGTAATGCATGGTTGCACGCATATATATATATAATCAACTAAACACTGTTTCAGAACACCGTGCACACTATTTCATATCGTTCCAAAACAGTATTCCAAATGTTCTAGAGCAGTAAATAACATAGACAATGAGTTATATTGTTATTCTAACAAGTTTCATAACCATCTTCCCTTCGATAGGCTATGGGCTAAACGAGTCTACTTCTGGAGGTGGTCTGGGATCGACCCAACTAAACGTAATCCGCGCGGAACGTGAACGGAAAGGCGAACTCAAAGCGAACTGAAACTCTGGTTACCAATCGCAATATCGTCTTGCGCGTTCAGATCTGCCGCCGTTTTTATGCGAAATGTCTGCCAGCCGCGGAGATATTGGGACGGAAGAGGAAACAATTGCGTTAATAAATGCACGGGATGTCATAGAAACTCAAATGAATACCAATTGTATATAACAGAATGATTAAAGAAGCAGAAGTGCCGACAGCAGCAGGAAGCAATGCAAAACTAAATATAAACACTTGAAAGCTCAATACAAAAAGCATAAAGATTCGACGAATCTTCCTACGTCTTGACGAAACAACTTTGATAACACCACCGTCGGCCACTTAAATTTTCCCGCAATTTCAAAATTGGCGGCAAGCGTAAGTGTGAACAAGGCCTTTGAATCGATCTCAGTGTGAAAAAGGCCTCACATAATTAATACAACTGGTTTATTTTGTCTGGTGAGACAATGTCAATGTGTACTATATAATCACAGATACAAAATTCAGTTTTAAAGAACTGTTAAAAGCTCTAGTTTTTAAGACTAAACGTTCACATAAGACCGAAGAGGTTTGAAAACGACGCAGGAAAGTCACAATTAGTCGTTGCGTTCACACTACTCGGAGCGCCAGCTGTTTGAACGATCCATGGATACGAAATTAACTTGCGACAGTGTCACGGCAGTTACTGACCATATGGAAACCAGCATAAAAATCATTCACGACAAACACTTCACGACACGTTCGCGACAGTTACTATCTAGAATGCATGCAGCCAGAATATGAACGCTATACGTGCCTAAGACTAAAGCTGGAGTTACACGAGCAACAAAATTGCTGCAACTTGCAACAAAATCTGATTTCAACGCATGTTAAGTATAGCAATATCGACACATGTTGCCTTGTGATTTGTAATTTATGTGTAAACATTTTCAATTAACATGCGTTGAAATCAGATTTTGTTGCAAGTTGCAGCAATTTTGTTGCTCGTGTAACTCCACCTTAAGTGTTTTGGACTGATCAGGTGGAACGGATGAAAATTTTACGCAATTTAAGCCCCGAGTTTAAAGAGAATTGATTAGAGTTGACAGTCACGCATTGTCACAGGGAACACTTTAAGCTCTAGATTAACAAAATAAAGGTTTGATAAGTGTTCCAACTATACGTTCAAACTTAAACAAAGTACATAATAGTGTTGGGAAAGATTAAGAACAGCACAGCTATTGCCAATCAAGGTCGCGTGATTACTGGTGCATGCATGCATGCATGATTGACAGTTCTCATGCACACTCTTAAAACTTTGATTCAAACTTTAGGCCAAAGTTAAAATACGTACAAAATCAAACAGAATATAATCGAACAAAAATGAAAACCAAATGTATGCCATAAATGTCATGATTTCAAAACGCCAAGGTTTTCAGCAAGTGAGAGTTTAATGAGAGCCTTAATTATAGGAGGAGTGTTATCCTTGGCTCATTATCAAGCCAAAAATAGTATATAATTACAACTCAAATTATACCTATTTTTCTGAACATTCAGAGTTCAGATCAAGCCAGCTAGGGGTTTCAGGCCATTTTACTTTTGGTATACAGTATGTTGTTAAATATGGGTATAACGTATCTCACATTTACCGGAGATTAAGTCCTCAAGTTGACAGACATGGCTTATAATTAAATGCTGGTATATTGAGCAGTACTATCGAATAGATTGGTGTTCTGGTAACCCCCTTGGTTAGACCTGAAAGTTGGGAGGGGATGTTACAACCTCTATAGCCACCCCCGCCTCGCTACCGGCCTGTCTTCATGAAGGAATTAGAAAATGTCAGAAATGCAATCATCGAACTGCACAAATATAAACATTTTCAGAGCGATTATCCCCAAAATAAAATTTTCTGAGAGATTACGCAGAGAGATTACTCCCAGAGAGATTACCCCTGGAGAGATTACCCCTTTTGTCGTTCCGGCATCCCTTGCCTAAACCTTACTCTAAGCCTAACCCAACCACCAAATCTAACGCTAACATTAAAGGCCCTGTTACACGGTGCAATTTTTCATGCAACTTGTCTCGCAATGTTTATAAAAAGATTTTGATAATGCATTGCAAGAGGTGTTACACGCTGCAATGATTTTCATGCAACTCGCAACGATAGGGGACAGAGGCATGCGAAGAGACTAGGGAGAGGCGCTATTTGGCGCCAAATTTTAATTAAAATAAAGCGTGTACTGGAGAGAGCCAATAGGAACTCTCCAAGCTATAAACATTGCGAGACAGGTTGCACGAAGCCATGTTACACGCTGCAACGCTTAAAATAATTAGTGCAATCGTTGCCAAAAGTAGAACCGACTTCTACTCTCTGCAATGCTTCATGCAACTTGTCTCGCAACGAGTTTGACCATTGCAAGGCATGTTAAATGGTGCAATGACTCGTGCAACTTGTCTCGCAACGCCATTGCGAGACAAGTTGCATGAAAAATTGCACCGTGTAACAGGGCCTTAATCCTAATAGTACTAAACTCAAGAGAAGCCTGAGTTTAAATATTAAACTATCCTGAAAACCTCTCGTCCCTTTTAGCCATTAGTGTGGGTCTTCATAATTCATTTGAAAAGTTCTTTCAAGCGAGAACATGTACTCTATACGCGTTTAATATTGACACTAATCAGGTGGAACGGGTGAATATTCTACGCCAATTCAAGCCCCGAGTTTAAACGAGAATTGTTGAGAGTTGACAGTCACGAATGGACCATTTGCATTAGACTAAATTTTGATCTAGACAAAAACTTCATCACAGCTTGAAAGAGCATCATAAAATTAGTAATATTCCAAAATCTCGTTGCGAAATGTTGTAAAATGCGGATAATATAGCCTTGCGAAGTTTGCCGTTTTTCAGTCATTTTGTATGACGCACGGGAAATTGACAGCCCAATCGGGTGTTGGGACATCAATTTCCCGTTTGTAATACAAAATGACTGAAAAACGGCAAACTTCACAAGGCTATATATTATCCGCATTTTACAACATTTCGCAACGAAAGTTTGGAATATTACTAATTTTGTGATGCTCTTTCAAGCTGTGATGAAATTTTTGTCTAGATCAAAATTTAGTCTATAATGCAAATGGTCCATTGTCACAGGGAACACGCTCTAGATTAACAAAATAAAGGTTTGATAAGTGTTCCAACTTTACGTTCAAACTTATAAAGTACATAACAGTGTAATAGTACATAATTAGAACAGCACAGCTATTGCAAGTCAAGGTCGCGTGATTACTGGTGCATGCATGCATGCATGATTGACAAGTTCTCACGCACACTCTTAAAACTTTGATCCAAACTTTAGGCCAAAGTTAAAATACATACAAAATCAAACAGACTATAAACGAACAAAAATGAAAACCAAATGTATGCCATAAATATCACGAGTTCAAAACGCCAAAATTTGCAGCAATTTCAGCTTATTAGCAAGCCAAAAATAAAATATAAGTACAATCCAAATTAAAAGATATGGCGGAGTAACAGCTCTCAAACGCAAACAGCAACGTCAGGAAGCATTGATTTTTAAGTCCACATCACGTTCGGCAAAGTTCGCCATTATTCGAAAGTTTATTCGAACGTTGAACATAAGTCGAACTTAATTGATGTATATTTACACAAATTTCAGTTATTTGGAGCTTTGGTCTTCAATTCATATGTCACTTTAAAAGTTCTTTCAAGCGAGACAAACATTAAAGTGACATAACAATGATATATTTTACAGATTTGCGAGAAGCTTTTAGCCTGTTTATAAAAAGCAAGCCAGGCAAAGTGGCAGCAAATGACATTGGTGCATTGCTCAAGACTGTGGGCCAGAGCTGTACTGACGAGGAACTTCATGCTATCATTACGCAAGCAAGCGAAGGTAAATAATTATATATTCGTAGACTGAATTGCTATCGCTGATCTCAAAAGCAGACTGGTAAAGCATCTGCTATGCATAAATAAAGCAATGACCATAGAGCCATACTGGCTGTGACTATCTGGAATACATTTCGACTGAAGGCTTGCGTGGCAAATTGAACGCTGACCTATGAAAAACACTGAGTAAAACAGCACTAAGAAATGGGACAGATTTAAATCTCTCCTGAAAAATATGATGGCTTTAAAATCCTGTTTAAACGGATCCAATATTGTTGGGCCAACATCATCCAACATTGTTGAAATAATGGCCCAAACGGCTTCTTTTTCAAATATTTTTGTCAAGACTAGGTTTGGAGTTTGAGTAAAGCTTATCTAACCAAAAAGATTTGAAAGAGAAGCAGTCATATCTATTATAGTAACATTGTTGGATGATGTTGGTCCAACAATGTTAAACAGGCCTTTAGACTAATTTTGGATTTAGACAAAAAAAAAAGTAAATTCCCGTAAAGAACTTATCAAAATCAGTATAAAAATGCAAAATTTGGTTACGAAATGTTGTAAAATACAGAAAATATAGCCTTGCGAAGTTTGCATATTTTCAGTATGTCTGTATATACGTGCGGAAATTGTTACCATTTTTGAGCCGAAAATGGTAACAATTCCGCACGTAATACAAATATACTGAAAATATGCAAACTTCGCAAGGCTATATTTTCTGTATTTTACAACATTTCGCAACCAAATTTTGCAATTTTACGAATTTCACTACGTTCTTTTTAACTGTTGTGTTTGATTCCCTTCTCTTTACTTAGATTAAAATTTAGTCTAACATGCAAGTTGTCCATTAATTCCCTGAATTCGAAACGTTGTTATACCTGAATCTTGAATAATCCAAGATACAGACCTGAATTGCAAAAAAATTGAAATTAAAATTGAATTTCAGTGATCACAGCATGAAATCTGATTGGTTATACTTAAAATACCACCGATAAAAATCGTATAATATCAAAGCGTTTTGATGTTGTCCGATTAAAATCGAGAAACAAAAATCGGTTAAAAATGACACCGCACACACAACGATTTTGTTACTTTTAGTCAAACGATTTTTATCGGCCGACTAAAATCGCATCGTGTGCGCCAGGCTTTAACTAGTATGTTTTTATCCCATCACAGATAAAAATCTTATAAGTTTCAATCAATTTCTGAGGATTATGGAAAACCGTAGACCAGCTCACGATTTAGAAAGTGAAATTCAGGAAACGTTCCGACGTTTTGATAAGGGAGGAAATGGCCGAATATCAATGAAGGAATTGCGAAGGATGATGGGACAACTTGGTGAACGACTGACCGATGATGAACTGGATGATATGATGAGAGAAGCAGATTTGAATGGAGATGGACAGATCGACTTCAAAGGTGAATATTTTATTACATTTATCAGTGATAATGTAAACGCACACTATCTTTCTTTATGCTGGATAACTCTATCAGTTCCCAACTGTCAATATAGCTGTCTACTGCGCGGACATCATTTCCTACTTTCAAACCGAGAGTGCCTGGATACGAATCCATATTCAGGGTGTATAAAAAAACTGAACAGATTTGAAGTTGCTCTCAATTTCGCAAAACAGCTCGTGGTATCAAGTTTTTGTTGTATAGATTCCTTGACTATACCCATAATGTAGAATAATGAGAAAAAATACTCGAACTCAAATTTTGTAAACCAGGGGGGGGGGTGTTTCTTTTCCAACAAACTAAAAATGGCTTGCGCACAATATTTAAAAGCTTTAATCGTATTTTAAGTTAATGGATGGAAAATTTGTTGGGTTTTTAATTACTGTACAAAATTTCAGACAACTCGCTTTAATTTAATTTAAGCCCTTTAACTATTCATTTCTTCCTAAAAAATCAGCCTTTTGCATGCTTAATTAATGCCTTTACCTACTTTGCATATTGCTGCAATATGCAAATTAGGCAAATGCAACATATTGCTGCAATATGCCAATTAGGCAAAGGCATAATTACAGAGTAGAGACATACAGAGACGTAACTAGTGTACCCACTTTTTTTGTGCGCATGCTCGGCAAGTTACTAGATGCATGCATCTGATTGGATAACGATCTGATGACGACTCACTTTAAACTTGCTGAGCACGCGCAGTTGATCATTTTTCGCCCGGTCGCCTGAAAAAAAGTGGGTACATGATAACGTAATCTTCCGCAGTGTTTACGACGGTCAGTTACGTCTCTGTATGTCTCTACTCTGTGGCATAATTAAGCATGCAAAAAGCTGATTTTTTTAGGAAAAAATGTAAGTTTGCGTGAATAGTTAAAGAGGCTTAAACTGAAGCAAATTGTCTGAAATTTCGTGCAGCAATTAAACACCCAACACATTTTTCACCCATTAACTCAAAATACGATTAAAGCTTTTAAATCTCGTGCGCAAGCCATTTTTCTGGAAATAGTAGGGAAATCCAATTCTCATACCAATTGCAATTTCATATTAAGGATATAGTAAGGAAATAGTATGGATACAGCCTAGACCTAGGCCTAAACTCGGCTGGTGATTATCGCAATGGTCATTTGCCTCGTAAAGGCCTAGTAGATTTCACAAGTTCTCAAATTAGCCCCATAACTTTGTGATCCGAAATTGATCAGAAACCAACAACTAAAGCAATTTATACTGTCCAGTATAGTTATTACATTAACTATAAAAACATTTTATGACTAAACTAAGTTCTATTTTGTAGTAATATTTTGACTCATTTTGACCTTTCGCAACATAATAATAGTGAGCTTCAAACTTTATGATAAAAACCCCCGATTTTCTAGGCGTGTATACAAATAAAAATAGTACGTTTATACTATAAATGAGTTTGTTTTACCTGTATCGGTTTAAATTCGCTGTTAAGTTGCAAATAATTCTGTTTGAGAACGCAATAATTGGGCATTTCGCAACCAGGGCAGTTTCAGGGCAGTTTTGGCCTTGTTGTTGGGAAATCCACTAGGCCTTCTATTTTTTCGCTTGCGTCATCCTCCGCCCCGCCCCCAAATCACCTAGTCCCAGTCTTTTCACGTGAAAAAGCGCTAAATATTAAAAAATAATAAAAATAGAAGGCCTAGGTCTAGGCTGGTATGGATATACTATGGATTTAGTAGCAAATTCTATAGTATGGATTTAATTATTTTTTCCCAGTGTTAATTTGAATAATTTCTCC
The DNA here is from genome assembly GCA_902702795.2 of Paramuricea clavata. Taxonomy (NCBI): domain Eukaryota; kingdom Metazoa; phylum Cnidaria; class Anthozoa; order Malacalcyonacea; family Plexauridae; genus Paramuricea; species Paramuricea clavata. The sequence continues at coordinate 12,846 of CACRXK020013223.1, forward strand.
ACCCATTCTTGCAAAACCAAAAAGTAAATGTTACTAATCTGTTACACAAGCAAACGAAGTTATTAATGAGTTAGAATAAACTGTATAACTACGATTTGTCACTTGAAATCCTTTCAAACTAAAAAGGGCATTGACAATAAAAAAATACTTCAAAGGACATTGACAATAAAAAAATACTTTGTCCCATTCAAAAGAACTCTTAAAATTATATATTAAACTCTATTACCGATTTGTCATATCTTGCTTTGTTCTCCAAATATTTAGATCGAAATTAATGAGCTGTCCGCCGTCTGTAATAGAGTTTAATATATAGTTTTACGAGCTTTTTCAATTGAACTAAACTATTTTTTTATTGCCAATGTCCTTTCAAGAAACTGGGTTATATATATATATATATATCTCAAAATTTACTTTTTTTTCGGTATAGAATTCCGACTCTTATTGATGAATAACTAAGGATTTTGGAGAAGAGCTTAACTGTACTTTTTTATGTGATACTGCAGGAATATAAATATTCTTTATTATAATAACATGTCTGTAAGATTTGATTTTACAAACGAATTAGCATATAAAATTTAAAAGTATTCAACACCAAAGTTCAGGGACAGCGCAGCGATTTTACGATTGGGGGTGGGGTGGGGGGGGGGGCTGGTGTTGAGATGAATTAAGCTCGCTGCAAACTTCCATGGGGGTCTGGGGGCATGTCCCCACCCAGAAAATGTTGTTCAAGCCCCCCCCCCCAATTAATTTCCCCGCAGTTAACTTCATTACTTGGCGTTTATGACCAAAACAAACGAATCAATATTAAGTGAAGTATCTTTTGTCTACCAAAACATTAGTTTGTATATTGAAGTTATGTATGCTTAAAACAACGGTTGTTTTTGCTCTAATTAATTAAATAGTACTGTTGCTGTTTTTCTGCAAATAAAATATAAATTACATAAATAAAATCTATTATATTAGCAAGTAATTTCTTAATATTCTTATTCTGTATATCCCCGCACAAATTGTATTTAAGAGTACTATGTAAATTACTGGAAAGACCAGATTCAACAAGGTAGAAATCAAGGCAAGTAAGAACATTAAAAAAATTCAAAATAAATTTTGAATTTGAAACATATATTTCCGAAATTATAGCTAGCAATGTTAAACATCGTCAAGCTGGTACAAAGCTTTGAATTTCAGCTCATAGATTACCTGTTGAAACTGGTCGCTATAGCAATGTTCCATACGATCACTCGTTTCGTTCTTTTCATAATCATAATTTGTTTATGTATGTTATTGCAATGAAAATCAAATCCGCGTGGACATTTGTAGCCAAGTATTGCTTCGATGTCCTAACAAATTTTGATCAATTGTAACCAGGGCCGTACGCAGCGGGGGGTAGGGGGCAACTGCCCCCCCCCCC
>CACRXK020013224.1:0-14252 GCA_902702795.2 Paramuricea clavata
ATAGTTGGCGCGAAGTTACAAACGTCAATTATAATGTTATTTATCGATTTTAATCTTTTAACTTAACAAGATATTTTTGTATATAGATGGAAATATTGTTATCTCTGCTTGATGGTTTAATACCTTTGATACAAAGTCAAGAGGAGCCAATTGTGAACAAACAGTCAGCATTCAATACTATTGTTGTTCTATCAAAGTTGCTGGATGATAACCATAATATTTCTTTAAAGAAGGTGTGGTATATAAAACTGTTTTTATTAACTTTTATGATATTTTGATTAAAATTAATATGCTCAGTTAGACAGGGACTTACACATTTGTTGTCTTTCTCCCAGATATTTTCTGTGGCAATTGAAACAATTTCTGGCGATGACGTAAAGGCACAGGTATATGTGAATATGCCATTGATTTTTCTATTGATTTGATGATGTAAATATTTAGCAAGGAGTCCAGTGTATGTAGCATTGGAGTCCAGTGTAGGTAATATTCAATGGGGCAATTTTCCCAACTACAGCGGACCGCCAAATAATGTGAAATATCCAAAGACTTAAGATATGAATGTGTATGATTTGGCTTTGAGTGGCATACTGGCATTGAAGTATAACCTATGGTATACACACCTCGTATGAGTGGACCTTATAATACCTTAAATTGGCGTATTGGGAGGCGATCTTGGGTAGCCAACATGGGACCACCTGTTGTTGGAAATTTTTATAGTTCTTTATAAAGTGAAGAAAAAGATAGAGAGTAATGTATGTGCCGTGATATTAGTGAGTCAGAAATCTGTCCCTCCACTGTCACTAACCAAGAGACGTAGATTTCAACACAGACATCCATTGTAGAATGTAATAAATACCTTTTCAATCGTGTTTTCTCCTTATCACTCCAGGTTGCGTCAAGTGCATTACACTGCCTCGCAGAGTTATGTTCCCTCCTTAAAGTACATTTAATACCATTCCTGCCTAAATTTCTTCCTCTCGTCCTACAAATACTGGAATGCAAGGACGGCGAAAAGAGGTAAAGTATGCTTGCTTCACAAAGTTAGAACATTTCTGGGTAATGGATCATTCATGCTGTGAAGGCAAACGCGTTTTCTTTCTTTCTAGAAGTGACATGTTGTTGCTTAATGCTCTGACCGTTTTACAAAAGGTCATTCAATCTCTACCGAATTTTGTCAGTCCATACCTTAGGAACATTCTCGTGCAGGTAATTTTGATTTTAATATTTGAAATAATTCTAGTACAGTGTATGTTTTCAATCTAAATTGTAATAGCTGCAGTCTGTGATTCAGAAATAGGCGTCTGTTCTCGAAATTTACAGACAAAATACAAATATAAATTGTCGTCCGTTAGAGGCCTAATTGGCGGTAACCACATTTTATTCAAAACACTGTAAATATAATTTGGTAAAAACAACTTGGCCGTTAATGGCAACAACCAGGGCGTTAATGCTACACTCTTGAAATATGGTGGGATTTTTAAGGTTAGCGTGCAGTAGTATATAATTTTATCGTTTGGGGATTGAAATTATTTATGATTTATCAGTGTAGGGTAAGGTATTCTGTATGTATATATAGCAAATGAATGAAAATTGCAAACTGAACTTGCTGCCTTGTGTACAAGCCTTGTTGTCTCGAAAACAAAGATAACGTTGAAGCCTAAACTGCATGACCTTGCCTTTTGGACGTTTAAAATGTGAGGTCTGGAAATATATATAATTACAGTACTTCACATATATATTTATCCTTGTACTTCTGATTTTTATAAACTTAATATCAATACTTCGTTTTGTTTTGTTTACATTCAGTTGGTCTCCCCTGTATTTGTAACAGTAAATGAAGATGGATCAGTTCAGAACAAGCAGATACTTGATGTTGCCGTTAGTTTGAGGTAGTTTATAGAATAGCTGTTATTGTAATTGAATACGTCTATGCTACGGACCAGCGGTATCTGCATTATTTTGACATGGAGACGAGGCTATAGGGTCATGTTTGGTGTTTTTTGACCCTTTAGCCTCGTTTTCGTGCGTACTTCCACTGAGATACCGCTGGTTCGCCGCAGCGGCGTATTCAATTACGATAACAGGTATTACCATGTACATGTTAACTATAGAATTACCATGTACAAGTTTGACGATAAAATTGTTTCAATATCAGAAATGGAAGAACTTGGCCCATGTTGATTAGTGCCAAAATGTTGACCGCAGTGGGTCTATGGAATCTTGCACTCACGCTCTTCCAATAAAATTCACTTAAATATTCCTTGATCTCTATTATAGAATTGAAGTTGAAAACTACGTCAATTCTGCATTAAAAATGCCTCCAAGTTTCTTATACCTACACCATATAGTTTTCATTAGTATAATCATGGATTGTAAAATAACTGGATAGGAAACTTCCTGACGTCACAGTCTAAACCTAGTTGCAATCTGTGACGTCATGTGTATTGCGAAAATGTTCAGCATTTTTGTTGTTTCGCTATATTTTCCGCTTCAAATAATATTGAAGCATAAACTGGTCTAATTGTTTTAAAAACATGCCTAAGCCACGACAAAGTATTCAAGGTAAGTGTTTTTCGTCTTTGTTTTGTATTTTTTAACATTTGTAGCTACAAAATTGGCGTCGCCAATTTTTACGAAATTTGCGATGCATTTTTCAGTGTTTAGTGCTTGAAATATTTGCTAAAATTGACCGGGAATACTTAGAGATTTCATCGTAGAATGGCTTAGTCATGTTTATTTGCTCTTTGACTAAAATGTTTAGCTGTATTATCGCTAAACATGCCGTTTTTGAGAATTTGGTTTGCAACTAGGTTGCAACGCCATCATCCCATTGAAAACATTAGGTCACGTCAGCTAGTTTCCTATCCATGTATTTTATTATCCATGGTATAATTTACAGTATTAATTTTATGTACTTTTTTCAGAGCCGACATTGCTCTTTTAGTAAAGCCACGAATCTTGATTCCCAATGTATCTCAATGCTATGAGGAAATAGTTCTGAATAAAAACAATGTGAGTGACATATTTACTTGATTTAGCGCCGCCCAAAATCAGAATTATTAAAGAGCGCTGTTGTCAAAAGATTGCCGTATAGTAGTGTTTAAATTGCGTTCATGCACACATCGTGATTTATCGGGCAAATGTTCAATGTACTTTGATGATATCTGAAAAAAGTACTTTATCTAGGGACCATCACCCAATATCAGAACAGTCTGACAATAAAAATTTATAACCAGTTGAAATTTGGAATTTTTGGCTTTTCTACGTGCAAGTGGCGTTAAATTAAATCATACCTGATTGCAAATTGAGAGACTTGTTGAGTCATTTATCGTCGTTATCGTTGACCTAATTATCGGGATATAAACATTTTTTACATTATCTATTATATGAGAATGTGATTTCGTAAATATAAACAAGATAAAGGGGTCATGGTCTCAATCATGAATACTTAATTGGCTTGTATGGTTGTTTTGTGGCATAACAACAGTTGTTTGAAACTTTTTAAAATATTAATTGGAACATAAGTTAACATAAACTTGTTTCCTTGACAGGAATCATTGATTGCTTTGCACCAAGTGCTTGATAGCTGTGTAGCATACATGACTAAAGATGATGTAAAGAATTATCATAATGAACTGTTGTCATTATTTATGTCTGCCTTGGATTATCGTTCACAGCATGCACAGGTAAACGCTCACTGCTTTCACTTTCGTATCATTCCAAATCGCAGATAAATACTAGTCACCCGAAAATTTTGGATTAAGTCATTCCAGAAAACCTCGATAAAACACCAGACATAATATAGGGAGCTGATCCCTGTCTATCTCCCAATGGGCTGTCGTGGCGAAGACAGGAAAGTGACCGCCGTTCATGTGTTTGAGTCTCGTGATGGACTCAACACACTCGTTCTCACACAGGGAATATTTGTAGATATGCCTGACCACGGTGGGAATCGAACCTACGACCTTTCGAATACTAGCCCAATGCTCTGCCAACTGAGCTACGCAGTCTGGTCGGTTCGTGTGATAATAACATCACAAGCATCATATTCACCTGAGTACATTACACCAACACAGGAAAAATAAAAAAATAAAAAAAATATAGTCTTTCATTCTAATTCAAATATTATTTTCATGCAATATGAATTAATCTCTACTCTCATTTTCAGGGCGTTTCTGAGGAAAATTTGCTGAGAATAGAAGAAACAATTATTGGGGCTTTTATTAGTTTAATTATGAGGCTTTCTGAATCTTTGTTTAGGCCGATGTTTTTGAAGGTAAAGTTTTGTCACTTTGTAAATTTTGCCAGTAAAAGGTGAATAACACTCAATAACTATTGCGAAAAACGTTCCTATAAGCCCCATATGGCATATAGAGGATTGTACCACATCCTCAAGAACACTTGTCTGACGCTCCTCCTATTCAGTTCACTATATTAAGTTGTTTTCGTTACAGTTAGTTGACTGGGCAACGAGATCTTCAGCAGCCAAGTCAAGACAGTTGGTCTTTTATCATTTAGCTGATAGGTGAGAAAAATAAATTATATGAAGAATAAGTTATTACTCGCTGGGGCACCTGTGCCTGCACCTGTACCTGAGTATTGGTTTCGGCATGCATTTGTCACGGATAGTGGATCGTCGATAGCCACAAAATATTAATGAGTTGCCTAATTTTCCCCCCAATTATCCATAAGGCTCCTGCCAATTTGACCCAAATTATCCATAAATAACCCTGCATTTTGAGGAAAATTTGGGATAATTCAACAATTTTACAAGGAATTTCGACATAGAAACAGCAACCTTCGCAAATCGCAAGTTTATCAAGTTTATACGTTTGGCTGCGCTGCTTTATATTTTGAGAAGAAAGCGACACCGTTCGATTCAGCGTAAGAAATTGTACTTACGGATGTCAAGTGTATTATTGTAACACCAGTATTCTAGCGATTTGTGGCCTTTGAAAATCAAGCGAAATTGTATTGTTGACAAATCGCTCGCAAGTACGTACTATATTTGTTGACAAATCACTCGCACAGTCGCACTACGTTTGTCCATGTATTTGTAATGCCTAATGGCGCAATAAGGATAAAAATACCACCGTTCGATTCAGCGTAAGAAATTGTACTCACGGATGTCAAATGTGTTATTAAACAGCAAATCGCTCAAAATTATTAAACTAATCAAGGGAGCACAGCAGAACGATATTTGGCTATTTATATAAATATTTTTACGTATATTTGTCTAATATTCGTACCTGTTTTCATAGACGATCACTTCATTTGTTCTTTTACTGAAAATAAACTGCCATTTTGAGAATATCATATTCCTTCATATTACTATTATACGAAGTAGCGCATTGGCCGGAGGCGTGCATAAGCGCTGGCGCGGCGGCGTGAATAAGCGCTGGCGCGGCGGGAGCTTGCGAGGCGGAGAAGGGGATTTGGATTCGGATTTATTCCTTTACTGTCAAACGAAGTTTAATATAAGGAACAACAGGAAAAACTGTCGCAACTATATACCTCACCTGATTTTCAAAACAATACAGCCCACGTTAGGTTTTACAAGAGTGGGAATAATGTTTTGTAACGAGAAACAGAATGACAGGAAGAAAAATGGCAGGGGTGAGGATTTCAAGAAGTTGCGGGACGCAGGATGAAATATTGTGCGGAATACTGTAGTAAGATAAGAGCACGTAAATTCAGATTTAAGAACCCTATTTTGGACATTCCTCTGCTATCTGTTTCTCTCTTCCGTTCATTAAGCTTGTGCTAATATTCAATTTTCTATCTCTTATTCAGAATGGCAGAGAAACTGAAAGGTCTTTTTGTGTTATTTGCTGGATATCTCATCAAAAACACCGCCAGTATTCTAGACTCCACTAATATTACGAAAACAGGTACACGGATACTCATTTCGTACACTATGGAACATATCATAAGAGCGCTGTTAGGTTTTATTCCGATCTGCCATATATGATGTAGACTAGTAGCTTCACGCTGAATAATGAAACCTTTAAATGCTCTTTAATAAAACAATGACGTTTCTTGTGGGAATAGACATTGTTTCTATCTGCGACTGCCCATTCTTGAAAAAGACCGGACACGACGTACTATAGTTAGTGTAGTTGTAGTTGTAGTTGTAGTTGTAGTTGTAGTTGTAGTTGTAGTTGTAGTTGTAGTTGTAGTTGTAGTTGTAGTTGTAGTACACGACGTACTATAGTTAGTATAGTTATAGTACACGACGTACTATAGTTACTTACTTAAAGTGTAAAATTAAATAGCAATGAAATGACCACATGCATGCATAACCAATCTTGTTTCATGTTAGCATGACAATGTGTTTATATCTACGACTGCTATAATCCTTGTATTCGAACGACGATAATAAGATATAGTTACATTCGTATATACGTGGAAAACTGGGTACAAACTTGATAATGGATTTTTCGATTTTATTTTGCCAGGAGACTTTGTGATATTGTTAAATTTTAGGAAAGATCTCTTTTGATTCTTGCACGAATCTTTGTCCCATAAGTGTCTCTCATCTCAGCAGTGGATATACCCATATTTTAAACGGTTTACAGTGTGTGTGTGGGGGGGGGGGCAAAACCAAGATTACGTCCCAATGTGGGCTCCCCAGGGTAAGATTTAGGTCACTCAAGATTATAGAGTCCAGTCTGAGCCACTGGCTAGTGGGTCTTGGGGGGGCAAATCCATGGCGCCCGGTATATACAGCATGTTAAATATGCCTTGCATCTCAGAGTATGTGCATGTCATGTTATTAATTATAAAAGGCAGTGAAGTAAAATATATAAAGTTATATAATTTCTATTTCAGAAGAAATATTCTTCGTTGGTGAATATGAGGATGATGAGGCAATAGAGAAATCTTGTCAGTTACTTGGTTATGTCTTGGATTGCTTGTATAAGTGCTTCCTCTATGACAATCAACGATTTGTGAACAAAGAACGCTTTGATCAATTGCTTCAGCCCTTAGTTGATCAGGTACATGTATATCTCGTCAGATCATGGGATTAATTCCGTTAGTTTAAGTGTATAGACAGGTAGAGCACTTTATTTAAAGACGTTATCACTATAAAGCAAATTTTCTGACCTTCAATACATGCATGTATGATGATACAGTAATTGGTGGCGGATATATTCCGAGAATTATGAGTTCATTGAATTTCACGTTCCAGTAATAGGTAGGAGTGACGACTTATTCTTATGAAAATTTTTCGGTTCTCTAAAGCTTTCGAATGAAAACAAGGGCACTGCTAACCATTCATTGCTTAGGAAAATTAACATTTAACACCACTCTCGGCAAGGAATTTTGATAGACAGAAAATATCTAATGGGCGAGAAGAATTGTGATTATATGTTAAAGAACGATTTGTTTTGGCTCCATGAATTGGTTACATCCTTGAGGTCAAGTTCAAAGACTATTATATTTCCCATGAATGCACCTTCTAAGCTTTCAAATTTTGTATACACTTTTGAGAGATGGTTTCTTTTCAATTTAATGATATTCAGGTACGAAACAATGCATTTCATTAGAATGACAATGAAACCAAAATATTACATCTGTCAAAGTGTAAATAAACACTGAAATGGCCAATTTGCATACCAAGCTGAGCAGGTCTATTGAGCGAATACCCTGCATGGATGGTATACCGCTTGTACTAGCAAAACAAGATCCATTTGTTAATAACTTACATTTTTCTTGCAATTAGATTGAGAATCAGATTGGAGATACCGAAGTATTTGATAAGAGAGTATCTGATCATTTGGCTCCATGTATTGCACAGTTTGCAGTTGCCGCGGGTGACGAGACGTACTGGAAAACAATGAACCATCAGATTTGTCTCAAAACAAGACATTCTTCATCTCAGGTACTGACGATATTTACCATCATAACCTATTAATGTCTTTTCATATAGACTGGAGAAATGTTATTTAATATTTTTAAACTTTCGTTTCGCCATTTACATGTACTTGTTTCTTGGAGGGATACATTGCATTTATCTATAAAGCTAATTGACCACAAACTAGCCAATAATATTTAGCGTTAAGCACTAGCAATATATTATAACAAAGAAGTATTATTTGCCTCTTTGGAGAGAAGAATTCCCTTAGAAAACAGATGAACAGATTTTGATTAAAATATTGAGCTGTTGCAAGTTCTCGTAAGGCAGTAAGGACAATATTTGGTTTTAGGTGTGTCAACATTTCACAGTCCCCTATCCACATTACAACCTGGGGTGGTGATGAGATTGAGTATTTCATATTTGAATGTTTTGATAACAAAGAATTCGTTAAAAAGAATCACTGTTTATAAACTTGAAATTAAAATCGCAAAGGATTGCGGAAAATCAACATTTACAATTTGACGTACATGCATGCAGGATGCGATAATTACCATACAGTATGAGAACTTTCCAAGGTATTCAAAACTGTAATTAAGTATAGCTATATTTGTATGACATGTTTAATTGGCATTATTGAACTGATGGGATTAAGGAATGTTGGAGTGAACCGTGTGTGTTTTTCTATGCATTCTGTTCTTGTTTCAACTCATAGTTTCAGATTACTGAATGAATACAGTAAAACCCCACATATAAGAACCTAGAATTTAAGAACTTGTTAGGCTAAAATATTTTATTTAGACCCCGCCCTTTAAATAAGAACCTGTTCAGGCTAGAATTTCAAAACAGATTCTTATATTATCAAATAGAGTCAAAATTAAGTCATAAGTCACAATCAGTGTAGCTTTAAAGTGCATATAGAGTTGGTATACTGCATATACTGTCATTTTTTAGATCATTTCTGCATAATTTATATAAACCATATACCATACCTCCCTAAAATGAGTCGCTTTTCTCTTACGAAAATAAGAACCTATTTAAGAACCTTTTTAGCCTAATTTCCTGGTAAGCACCATTTACATAAGAACCTGTTTCAGACTAACTCTAGGTTCTTATATGCGGGGTTTTACTGTACCTTTAAGAAACTGACTGTGTTTGTTTTTAATCTTACAAACTAAGCCTTGAGTCCAGGGTTTGCAGCACCTCAAATACGTGGAAATAATCATTGGAGTACCAGTGAAGTACAACTATAAGAATCTGGATTTTTCGCACCCTGAATTTGATGAACACAAAATCGATTCTATTTGTTTTCACTCGACTTATCAAATAGGCGTGTAGAGAATACAATATTATCTCTTTCTATTTTTCAGGTCCGTTTAGCTGCGTTGAAAGTGGTGCAAGAATTAAATCATAAACTTGGAGAGGAATACCTCGCTTTGTTGCCAGAAATTGTTCCTTTTCTTGCAGAACTCATGGAAGGTACATATTTTATTGCATTTAAGGTGGCTCCGTATAGTTATTTTATAAGAAGCCTGGTAACGAAGTCTTGACGTTAGCAGAAAAAAAAACAATGCACTCGTCCGATTCTAATACCAATCATATACATGAAAAAATTTCTCAATTCTTGTTGGCTAAGAGCAGTGCAATTTTTTCGAAATACAGTACCAAAAAATGAAATACAGTGCAAAAAATGAAATACAGTGCAAATTTTTAGGCTTTCTGATTGACTTAAAGAATGAAACAATAACAAAGATAGCCAATAAGATACAGCAATTTCCAGCAGAAATAATACAAAAAAAAACATTAGGAATGACTGCATAATTTTTTCATGTATACTTTGTTATTAATAAGTAATGGTATGGTTTCTCGTGCAATTTGAAAAAACATACACTCGTGAGTTTTTCAAAGATTTCAATTTTGATAGTCTTTGAAAAACTCACTCGTGCACGCATGTTTTTTTCCAAATTGCACTCGAAACATGCGTACTATTACCTATACAAATAAACACGCGCGCGTTTCGCGTGATAAACTTCACGCATTCGTAAATATTGATCATATCGAATCGATATTTTGTCACGGCAATAGCGACTGCGCGAGAATTTCTTGAAAATTTGTAAATTGAACGAATACAACAAGCTTGCCAACAGATCAAACGTTTTGAAAACAGTGAATTATGTAGTGAATAATCTGCCTTGATAGCCTTATTCCAGGGCCGTCCACTGCTTGCGTCGGAACCCGCGCGTCTGCGTTGAAGCCTGGGGACGCGGCTGGCCTTATTCGATATTCACATATGTTTAGAATATCAAAAATTTACTCGCTGAGAAATTTTGGGAAATGCCTTGATAGCCTTATTCCATATTCACATATGTTTAGAATATCAAAAATTTACTTGCTTAGAAATTTTGGGAAAACCCGTATCACGTATGCTCAAATAGAAGCTAAAGTATGAATGTCATTGTTACCATGACAACGCAATATGTGTATAATCGTTTATCCTTTTTTATCCATGCCTCCAAGATTCGGTTTATAGAGTAATACATCCCACTTAGTCATGACCACATAAAATTACTTGCGGATATTAGAACAATAGGGAGCCACCTTAAAGCGAATGGCAGTAAGATGTATATGCGAATTTTTGTCACAGTGATATGTTTTGTTGGAACAGATATCTTGAATAAGGTTAGGGTTCCAATTTCACTCAAGTTAAGTAGGTTTCAGTTTAAAAATGAATAAAAGAGCCCAGCAAACCACGCATACTTGGTAAAAATGAAATTTAACTATAATTAATAGCTAACTTTATTAGCTAACTTTATTAGCTAACTAGTTTCGTTGTTTACTGTACAACATGTACTGAATGAACTGGATTTTACATGGAATGCTATCTATATAATTATATATTTACATTTATTTCAAGTGTTGAACGTGACCTAAATCCGACACCTACACATCTCCATATCGCACACGACGAATACGTGCATGGCAACATTTCAGAGTTCAGTAACGACTAGAATAAATATAGACGTAACGTTTTGCAATACGTTGCGAATGCAGTCAACAATAAAATAATATGGAAACATCCGATTTTCGTGAATTGGTATTTTGCTAGATCAAAGTCCGATAGATAAAAATGCTTTTATATACTTCGATTCGTAAACTATAACCAGACTCATTTCAGTTGGAACTGGTTGGGAATAAACTAAGTTACCCATGTTATTTCATTAAAGCCTGGTTCACAGTCTTCACACAATGAATTGGCTCGGCGGTTTTCTCTTTCTGACCGGACAGTCACATGGACGTACGACTCAAGTATATATAAGAACTATATATATACTTTTAATACAAATGCAAGAGATTGCTTGACTTTACAGTGATAATAATTATTTTAGACGAATCGTTCGAGGTGGAACAAAAATGTCAGCAAGTGATCAGTGAAATGGAGGAAGTCCTTGGGGAATCACTTCAAAAATATTTCTAACAATGTGTGATCATGGTTCTGTATTTCTCATCAACACACCATGACGGTAAGATATCGTTATACTTAGTTGACCTGGTGTGTGGAGTTAAATCACTATTTAAAATGCTATCAAGCCAAAGACCATCCGTTGAGTAATGTTGAGCATTTCAGAGAACAACTGGATTATATGTACCACATAATTGTACATGGATGGTGCACACTATACCGTATAGTTTGTATTTCTGTTTTATCGATTAACAAACAGCTGGATAATCTAAACTCTTTCGCTTGTTAATGAAATGTGACATTAAGTATGGCAGTTTAAATACCATCAAATTAATTGAAGTAATCTAAATGAACATTTGAAACAGAACCTATATTTGGGATGACAATACATACAACGTAAACACTTGGAAATTGAGGCGGATAATCCTCTTACAACATAATATCTTATAATCTGCCATAATCTGCCTTGTTTATAGCCAAATAAGCATGTTACAAATATGTTCTGGACTTATGAAACTGCGTGATATTTTGAGGACCGCGTGGATGCTTCCTTTCGCCCGAGAAATCATGTCATGTTTTCGTGTCAAAATATACAAGAATGCCACTACATTTCTATGCCTATTCTCCATTCCGAGTTCACGTCATCAATTTTTCATCTCACTATCTACAGATCTTTGCCAAAAATGGACCTTATAGTGAAATCTTCATTTTGTTTTTACCATGAAAAAATTTTACCGCAGCGGGAATTCCATACAAATGAAATGTATAATACAAAAAACAACATTTTCAAAACGCCGTAAACTGTCGGAGAATTATTGTTAAGATGTGAAACTGTTGTTAGTTATGATGTTTGTGTGCGTCCACACCGGACAAGCTGAAAAAAATTTTCCTGACAACGGTGGGAATCGAACCCGCGACCTTTGGGATAGTAGTCCAATGCTCTACCAACTGAGCTACGAGGTCAAGTCGGTTCGAGTTGGTGATATTTCGAACCGACTTCACCTCGTAGCTTAATTGGTAGAGCATTGGACTAATATCCCAAAGGTCGCGGGTTCGATTCCCACCGTGGTCAGGCAAACTTTTCAGCTTGCCTGGTGTGGATGCACAGTCAAAGTAACACCACAAACATCTTATTCACCTGAGTACATAACACCAACACACACAAAATGTTTTTAGTTATGTCAATATCATTTCTCGCGTACCAATCAGACGTCGCCATTCGCACGATCAGATCATAGATATCTTATAAGTTATATACACTAGATAGTGCATCTAATTATTCTGTAATTCAACAATTGAAGCCGTGATTGCAGACTCAGGATATTCCCATGAAATGAGAAGACTCGTATGTTTTCTACCTATTCCAAATACATTTTCAAACTATTCAAATGATGAAAGTTATTGTTGTTTTTTAAGCGTTTATTAGCGAGTGGGAAACTTCAACATGGCCGCCATCTATTCAAATGGGGGTAACCGCTGGAATATTCTTGGCTTCAATTTACTAAAAGAGATGCGCTATCTAGTGTATATAAGATATCTATGGATCAGACCTGGAGAAAAATGGGATCTCGGGATCCTGGATCCTGAGGAACATTTGCCTTAGCAACAAGATTGAGGAACATTTTGAATTTTTCACGCGTACTTTAAGGGAGAATTTTAAGGAATCATATTTAGATATCTGCCATTTGAGTCTGTTTTGAGATTGCGAAGTGTTCTTTATATCCTGTTGATAGAATTTCAAGATTGTTTTGTGTCCTCAGCAATTTTACAACCAATATAATTGAGGAACATTTGAAAAAGGCAAATTCAGGATCCGAGGAACATTGAACACTTTTTCCAAGTCTGCCCACGATGTCATTTCACGACGTTAGGAATGTGGTCGCATTCCTAAATGTTTTGACGCGAAAAGATCGCACGTTTTTTCAGCGAGACGAAGGATCCACGGGGTGTTGGGTAATACCATGCACAATATGTCTTTTCAACCGAGAAAGGTTCTTAGGTTCTTATAGTAGCAATCATAGGAAACACCTTGTCGTGCTGTTGAGTGGAAGGTACTGTTATTCTCTTAATAAACGATTTTGGATAACATCCAACGAACAATCAAACATTTGTACAATGTGCACCTGTTAAAAATAAAACCTCCAAATTTTTCTTGCATTGAAAGATTACATGCCTTCGTCGCATCTTTGACACATTCCGAAGTAGTAATGGAAAAAAATAGAACATTCTGAAGTATAGTAATGAGATAAAAAATTAAGTGGTTTCCGAAGTTCGTTAAACATGATATCTAAAGCAAATCAAAATAATACAACAATACCATAAAAAATTAAAGTTTTTTTTTAAATTGACATGTTAAATTCGTCAATTACCAAGCATGTGGGAATGTAATTATCCAATTGTATGTTGCCTGGAGACGATATAAACACATCTATAGTGATTTCATTGTGGATTATAATACATACGTGCCAATTCATACGTGGCAATCCATACTTCTATTCATGCTAAAGGTCATGGTGAATGTACTGAAGTCTTGTTTGGCATTTTGATCAGAATGTTTCTGCCGAAAGTTCACTGGCGAGTCTGAGTCGCAGCAGTCGCTTCCCGAAGCTCTTTAGCGTTCTACCAATTTGTGAGTCCACTGAACCATGCCATGAGTCCAGTATATACTTTGAACCTCATTCGTTTATTTATAGCTCACTAATGTATTTTCGCACCGTGTATGTGTGCACTTCCTTTTTAATTTACAATATTAACGATCTTCTGTCGCGTGATACAAATAGTACTAAGGATGTACTGCGAGGCAGCAATACAGATAATTTGGCTTAATGTGCAAGAATAGTTCCCAGGTGGATGATTATTAAGTGTGAAGGACTTTTTTCTATTCATCACTTGACTATTGAATGCATTGGGGGAGGAAATGTTTTTGTGTCGTCT
>CACRXK020013225.1:0-14249 GCA_902702795.2 Paramuricea clavata
ATCAGATAGAAATCTTCATAGCTGTGACTACTGTATACATTTTGTACCCATACCAACACAAGAAGGAATAAGTGTTTTTCTAAATGAAGGTGATATTGCATATTAAGAGGACAAGACTGAACTCTATCAAGAACCCCCATCAAGAACACTGTAATTCAAACAAAATGTTTTTGGCACAAATGTTCTGAAACAATAATTGCCAGGCATTATCGAGAAGATGTTCTTGTTTTAAATAAAAACATAAACATGCATGCAAAACATCTGACATGCAGCATACAAACAGGATGCTATATGACAATGTCATAGCTACTGTGCCTTACCATAAATCCTCTAGCTATTGATATAGGGGGGGGGGGGTGTAATACATTTCAGTTTTAGAAAGGTGGGTGAGGCCGTGGGGACTTACATCTATTTTAGAGGGGGGAAATAGGGGATTTATGGCAGATGGAATAATAGAAGGGTTGTTGCCTAGTCAACATTTGATTTCACTATTGTATGCTGGATACACTTCTTACTAGAATATCGTGGTATAAAATAATATAATGTACAATGTCAGCTAGTGTTAATAATTTAATTAATGGCAGTTCTGAGTTGTCAGATCTCAAGACATATATTCCAAGACAAATTCCAATATATCATCAGACAAATCTTGTGATATTGAAGCTCATTTTCAACTTCAGAATGCTAAAAGATACTACCATGCATTGCTTTTAATAAAAAAATAATATAGTAACTACAAAGATTATACAGTTGTCATCTTTATTACTTCCTGAGGTGTAACTTCATGTACTGTGGGTGTATATCACAAAATCGTAAGAGTTCCAAGGCAACTCAACTGTCATGATAATGACTATATACCTCATGCTACTATGTTTCAGCCTACAGTATGAAAGTTTTCCAATACTAAAATAAAACTTTGCATGCATATACAAAAATTTATCTAGCTTGAAAGTTCGATAATTTTATACAACAATCATGCTATGTGAAATGACATACAATGTTATAAAGATTTATATTCAGACATCTGGTTATAGATTACAAACAATTGTATATAGTAAAATAAATGTAGAAATAAAAATAAAGTTATGAAGCCGTCTTGAATAATAGCGCATCAATAAAAATATTAACAGTAAATTGTAGTTATGGTTTCAAATCTCTTGACTTTCTTTGCCGGGGACGAATATTCGATCAGATCTGATAAATAAATATTAAATACATAGTCAGCATATAAATCCAATGCAATAGAATCCCAGCATAGAATTTCTGACCAAAATTACTATTTAACAATTACAGTTAAAACCCAAGTATAAACAAAACATTTACCTGAATATAAAAGACATCGTAGCAGACAACAGCACATGTCGATTTGATCACAGCGTGCTGCACTGAATATCGCACAAACGCACTTTTAGGGCAGCTTTGTTGGCATAATATTCTTTCCGTGTTCTCTTGTTGTTTTATGTTTCAATAATTTACTAATAGGTGGATTTGGTTTCATAAAAGTCGCAAATTTGTTGAAACCTTTTCGAATTCTATATAAATATTTTACATTCACTCCTCATCACCTCATGTGGAATATAAACATCGCGCGTGTATATCGCCAATTATGGGACTGGAAACGAGAGATTCATTTCCGGTGGAGTCCCCTGTAAACAAACGCCGGGCACATGCGCAGAAGGGACTTATCCCCCTCTTTAAGATACAAGCATACAGCATTATTAGAACTCAATCAAAGACTCAAAGCACATCATGTAATTAGGCAATGCGTTTATATGCCGTTAATGCCAGTACTAGTTGCATGCTAATGGCGAATACAGAGGCCCCAATACAGTGCGCTCTCTTTGTTGACAAATTTAGCTTCGAAATATTTATCCTATATTCTTATGATACATAGTTTATAGTGAAAGTTAGTTCAGTAGGTTTTTGTGTAACAGAGAGTAAAGGAGCGCAGCATATCGAACTCGGCGTTACATTAAGCCTGGTTCACATATATGCCTGCGACGATGCTGGCGGTATCGTTAAAACGTAAATTTGTGAACAATTTGTTCGCCGATTGCCTCCAATGCCACAGTTATATCGGCGGTAGACCGGGAAAGTTGACTTGAGCTCAACTTTGCCGGTATTTCGGCGGCAAGTATAGAGGCATAATGATACAGTCACAGCCATAGACCGTCCTTCATAATTCCATTTTAATATTCGCTACGGCCCACAGCAAGTCTAGTTTCCTTTAAAAAATCTCTGCTATGCCTATGGGCATATTCTTAAATTATTCTTAAATTTTTGTTAATTTCAGTCTAATATTCCTATAAGCGTGATTCCTATAAAAGGAAGAGTGTATACCCACAAAACGGACATACGTATAGGCCGTGGGCCGCTTTGCGAAAAAGTGCTTAGAAAAGCAATTTCGTGGCAACCCCCTGGGGAATAGATTTTCTGTGGTTAAATTCGTAGTACCATAGATGCTCAATTACCACAAAAAGTTCCCAAGCAAAAAACTTGCCAAACACCGAGAAAATGGGCGATCCGTGATTATCCTCTATTAAATTGTATTACAGCAAGAAATTATGAAATTTTGTATTCAATTACAGCAAAAATGACTTGCATCATCAGAAAGCGTACAAAAACCTACATATAAGACATTTAAACAGGTTTTTTTATATCTCAAATTGTTTTTAAGTTATACACTGTCAAAAAGGCGTTTTTGATCTAGTACCCAGTCCTTATTGCGACATTTTGGTCCAATTTTCACATTTAAAACAGCAATAACTCAAAGACTTTTTGAAGGATCAAAAAACTGTTTAAAAGTCTTATATGCGGTTTTTTGTTAGCTTTCTGATCATGTAAGTCATGTAAGTTTGTTGTAATGGACCATTCCCCAATTAACCAAAATTTTGAACTCAACAAGTCTGGACAAAAATTTCATCACAGCTTGAAAGAGCATCACAGAATTAGTAATATTCCATAGTTTCGTTGCAAAATGTTGTAAAATGTGGATAATATAGCCTTGCGCAGTTTGCAATTTTCAGTCATTTTAGATTACAAACGGGAAATGGTTACCACTTCTGTGCGTAATACAAAATGACTGAAAATTACAAACTTCGCAAGGCTATATTATCCGCATTTTACAACATTTTGCAACGAAACTTTGGAATATTACTAATTTTGTGATGCTCTTTCAAGCTGTGATGAAATTTTTGCTTAAGCTAGTTAAGATCAGAATTTTGGAAAAGTGGTAACCATTTCCCGTTTGTAATCTAAAATGACTGAAAATTGCAAATTTCGCAATGCTATATTATTCGCATTTTACAACATTTCACTAACGAAACTTTGGAATATTACTAATTTTGTGATGCTCTTTCATGCTATGATGGAATTTTGTCTAGACTTGTTGAGATCAAAATTTTGGTTAATTGGGGAATGGTCCATTGAATACAAAATTTCACATTTTCTTGCTGTAATACAATTTAAAAGAGGATAATCATTGATCACTCATTTTCTCGGTGTTTGGCAAGTTTTTTGCTTGAGAAATTTTTGTGCTAATCGAGAATATATGGTACTATGCATTGAACCACAGAAAATCTATTCAGCCCCAGGGGGTTGCCACGAAGCGAAATAATTTTGGCCAACGGCGCACGGCCTAGTACTTTGCATGGGTATTTGTTTTGGTTTGTGGGAAACACCACGTATACTGTATATACTTATTATTTATTGGAGTATTGTAATCATTACAGACTTGGTTTTAGGCGACGAGAACCTGCATGACAGAATGGACAGAGAGAAAAAGCGACCACCTACCTTAGGTCTGAAGCAGGCTACCAAAGGGAAGGACACACAATGGTATAAGGGAAGGTTGTGTCCAATTAGAAAGCAGAATGCGTGGTTTATAAAACCAAAGGAAGAACTCCCAAATGGCTATTGCAAATCAAAAGATGTGTTTATGTATCCAAATTACATATCTCAATATGTTCTACCCGTGATGGAGGGTGATATGTTGGAATTCATCTTAGGAGATCGAGACAAGACGAAACCTATGGCACAGAAAGTGCGTGTATCTCAGTATACACCTCGAACTTGTAAGGAATTAACTGAGTATATGAGAAAGCTGAATGAGGATTTGGATTGTGCTAATTTTCAAAAAGTGCTTGTGCAGGTATTACCATGTACAGCAATGTGGAGGTTTCTTGGATCGCCCATGTTTAAAGCCGTGCAAGGTTTGTAGGTGTAATAATTTATTAAATCTTTATTTATCTATCTATCCATCCATTTAGTTAGGTGGCTTAAATGGCCTATTTTACAAAAGAATTTTTTTTTTACACCATCACACACACAATAGTTCACTTGATACAGAAATTATAACTAGCAGAAAATTGAGGATATCTACTCTGCATCATAAATGAGCATGCACAATTGCATTGTCGCGGAATTAAACGTACAATTTCGCATGATGTGTAAGTCGTAGGCCATTCCATTTAATACCTACACCCACGTGGACGAAATTTTCCGAGTGGGTAGAAAATTCCACGTTTCTGAAGGGTCCCCAAATTCTGGGACAATTGAAAAATTTCTGAAGTGGTCAAGAAAACTTTTACGATTTCCAAAGGGGTCACTAACGATTCAGGGAAATTTCCGGGGGGTCGTGGAAAGAAATGGAAAGATTTCTGAAGGGGGTTTCTTGCCATGGATCCTCGTTAACAGGTGTTTCCAAGGGGGTTGAGATTCCTGAAGGGCATTGGCAAAAACCGTTTCTGAAGAGGTCTAAAATAACAGGTCTCGTCCACAGGGGTGTATGCAAGGTACGATATATCATTTTGCTGCTTTTTCGCGAATTCTTTAAGCCAGTGGATTCATGTACATGCATTCTGCTGTATGTATAGATACTCTAATATTTGCCATTTTTCTTTCAAAATAATATTTTTCTTTAAATGAAAAAAATATAGGCAAAATCCCAAAAATCCCGCAGGAGGAAGCTTTCAAAGCAATTAAATTTGGGCAACCTCGTACCCAGCCTCTCTTTCCACTACGCGCCTCCCTAGCGAGGCGCGTAGTGGAAAGAGCCTAATTTGGGCTCCTAGCAAAAATTCAAAGTTGATAATCAGTTGAAGATCTGAGAAAAGCTTAATGCTTTTATCCACTCTGTAAGTATTAGTATAGATATATAATTATCACTTATTTACTGAGACCGAGGGAAACAGTGTGTTTTGTGGACCCGAGACCGATCAAGGGGCCACAAAACACACTGCTTTCCCGAGGTCTCGGTAAATAAGTGTTTTGTTATATAGTATATAGCTAAGTGTCAAAATATGAATAATTCACCGGTTATTCGAGTGAACTTAATTTGAAACCAAAACGCCGGTTCATGGAACGCCGTAAATGTTTAGTAAAAAGTTTTAAAAATGAACTTTGGAACTTCATGGTTGACACGCATGCGTGTTGCACCCATTTTATTATTGACCGGTCAATAAATGTTTGATTGCGGACCGGTTGCAAAACATAACGTTTTGTGGACCGGCACTTGACACGGTTTTGACCAATCGGCAAACAGAAAAATTGAACTTTGACACTAACTATATAACAATACCAGATAATATTAATTTGAGTACTAGACAATGCTATTGTATTATCTTATTAGTTAGCCTATTTGATAATTATAATAGTATGTGATTACTTGTTGGATTATCTATTAGTTATTTGGATAATCTATTAATTATCTATTATTAGCTATCAGCTGTCAGGTGGCTTGATTCAACTATTACAATATCTAATTACCTAATTTTTTTGTGTGTTGGTGTAATGTACTCAGGTGAATTAATATGATGCTTGTGATATTACTCTGAGCGTGTATATCCACACCGGGCAGGTGTGGATATAAAAAAAATTATGATTACAAGATTACATCGATATCCGGAAGGAACTAGACTCAGTTCCGAAATATCACATACTCGAACCGACCTGACCGCGTAGCTCAGTTGGCAGAGCATTGGGCTAGTATTCCAAAGGTCGTAGGTTCGATTCCCACCGTGGCCAGGTATATTTTTCAAGCCTGCCCGGTGTGGATATACACTCAGAGTAACATCACAAGCATCATCTAATTACCTGTTGTATTGTCTATTATATTGCTTATTTATAGTATATATATATATATATATATATATATATATATATATATATATATATATATATATATATATATATATATATATATATATATATATATATACTTAGTTATTAATGTACTTATATTAATTCATTAAACAGGCAGCCGGGCTGGGCGCGCTTGATTACCCATTGCATTATGAACTTCATGGCACTCGGAGACTGCATACCTCCACCAGCCAATTATGCTGTGTATCATGCATACATAATAAAGTGGGCTAATTACGCATTCAGTTTATTCTGCAGACCGGTAAAGAAAGACAAATTTTGCTAATTTCTCATCCAATTTCCATCCAAATGTACCCATAATTTAATCAACTTGTCCTTGGACAATGCCCATTAGTCCCCCATTAAGTTATCGTGCTGCCAGGCACACACACACACACACACACACACACACACACACGCAGAGAAAAACGCAACCTCGTGGTGGAGGTAGCAACACCAAACCGCGTATACCGATTCTAATATTAAGTGCACAAACCACTTGTGCTATACAAACACCCCGTTGACGTGTACTACAGTGTTAGGATTTGATTCCGGATAGCTTTTAATTTTGCTCTTACAGATGAAGAAGATACCAGAATGACGTACGTTGAGCTTCTCTTGAGTCTATTTAAGCTAATTTTACATCATGGAAGACCTTATAAGACACTTTTACAAGATGTCATAAAGACATTCACGCGAGGAACAATATTTCAAACTACAAAAGATCAAAGCCTTCCCAAGATTATCAAGTCTTGCAATTATGGAAAAAATGACAAGTTCTACACTGAGGAAGAGGACGCATTCTTATCCGCAGAGCTCGTTAGAAGTTTTTGCCAAGATGCTATTCGTCAGGTTCCGTCTGTCACTCATTGCCTTTTGCCTACAGTTGCTGCAATCAGCGAGAAGATATCAAGCTCCTCAACACAGAGTTTTTTATACACTCTGTTATCGCTCAATTCTGCAGGAGAAAATGAGTTCATTGCTAATGCAAGTACATGGATGGGATTACCTTTAATACCAACTGGCCATGAACTAGCCGGACATTTGGTTGAAAAAGACAAAAACCTGATGCCTGTGAGAACTCGCATTCCCTACGACGACCCGGAACAGTATATGGATACGTACTTCCGACTGGCCCGTGCCGAAACCTTTTCAGCAATGCAGCATGGAATAAAAGATCTCAAGGCTTCCACACTGGATCTAAGAGATATGAATGTTTATTATAACATCCACCTTGCTGGCTTCGGACTACAAAGTGGTCGGTTCTCGTTGGCAATTCATTTTACACCCACTAAGGAGGTCAAGAAATGGGAAACTTCACCTCAACTCATGTATGGTAACTTGGTGTGCGTTTCCATTAACGGAAAGTTTGATGACGTCATTTGGGCAACGGTGTCCAATAGGGATACACAATTACTGAACGAACGTCAGATAATTATGTTGGAATTGTTGGATGAGAATAACAAGACCATGAGCGAAATTATAAACTTGCTACAGACCCAAGGAGGTATTTACAAGTATTTGCACATAGAATATGGTTAGTGGCTTAGTGCATGCTTACACCTCTGTGACTTACGCCCGTATTCTAAAAGTTCACTCACACTTAATGAGTGGAAATTCAATTTGAGTTTCTCTCGAGTATCATTGCTGTTTTTGAACAGCTCGAGGGTTAGCTTACTATAACAAGATACCTTACTATAACAGCATAGAGAAGCTCAGATTGAACTTCCTCTCACTGAGTGTGAGTGCGAGTGAGCTTTTAGAATACAGGCGTTAGATTCGATTCCTGCGACATGCAGTTGTATGGCATAATTTCACCTGAACCAAGTGGGAGAAGAGATTAGTTTGACTATACTAAACACTCCAGTTTTTATCCGGGTACTCCGGTTTTATCCGAACACTCTGGTTTTTCGAAGGCCCCTTCTGCCTTTGTAGCTGAATGGGTCACCCTGCCTAAATAATAGTAACACCGCAGGACCATCGATTAACCTCACAGGACA
Organism: Paramuricea clavata; assembly: GCA_902702795.2. Taxonomy (NCBI): domain Eukaryota; kingdom Metazoa; phylum Cnidaria; class Anthozoa; order Malacalcyonacea; family Plexauridae; genus Paramuricea; species Paramuricea clavata. The sequence continues at coordinate 8,142 of CACRXK020013225.1, forward strand.
TCTAAGTAGAATATTCTACAACGAGCAAGGTTAACTAGCTAGAGAAAGTAAAGCTGAAATTTTAGATTGGGCAGATTTTTGTGTTGTTATTGCTCTTGTAATGCCTATGCAAGCTGAGATTGTGTTGTATAGTATTACAAATTCATTTTTGGGTATAAACGTTAGGGGTTCTAACATTATTTCGCCTTTCAAAGGTTCAGCAGTCATGGTAGAATCACCGACCTATTACCACTCGCTAAGTCCTGTCCTACGAAGTTTAAAAGAATTCGACATGGAAAACTTTCCACTTCAAGCAGATGTTATCTACGCTAAACCTGCGCGGGAACTACCAGATTATTTAAAAGAAGCCACATTTGAAACGTCAATAGTTTGCTGGTCCAAAAAGACAAACAGTGCCGCTGAAAAAAAGCAAGGATATAAGCTTGAAGAAGGAAAGGATTCCAGCAATACAGTAGAAGCAAGTGAAAGAGAGGATATTGAAGAATTTGAAGCGATTGACACGCAGTCAATTGACTCGTCTTGTGGAATTGATTTGGATAGGGAGTTTTATCGAGATTCTTTCCCTGACGAAGAGAAAAATGCTGAACACAGTTTACCTGAATACGACGAGGACGAACAACTGAGTGAATATGACGAGGACGAACAACTGAACGAATACGATGAGGACGAAGAACTGAGTAAATATGACGAGGACGAACAACTGAGTGAATATGACGAGGACGAACAACTGAATGAATACGACGAGGACGAACAACTGAGTGAATATGACGAGGACGAACAACTGAGTGAATATGGCGAAGACGAACAACTGAATGAATATGACGAGGACGAACAACTGGGTAAATATGACGAGGACCAACAATTGAATGAATATGACGACGACAAACAACTGGATGAGTATGACGAGGACCGTGAACAGCTGGGTGAATATAACGAGGATGGCCAACTCGGTGAATATGACGACGACGAACAACTTAGTGAATATGACGAGGAGGTACAAAGTGAAGGTGACAAGGCGTCAACAAGCAGTGATGATGATATGGAAGTTGAGCCCACCAGTACAAGTACCTCAAATTCATCACAAGACACGTCCTCGCAGGAAAGACTTGGAAGAAGAATGAATGTTGAAAGATTCTTAGAAATTTTTGACTCCAGCTCGGAGTCCTCTTTGGAAGCAAGTCAATGTGAAGCACTTGTTCATGCTCTGAAGAATAGATTGGCAGTTATTCAAGGTGAGCAGGTGATCTTAATGCCACATATGTTAATATCCTTAAGTTTTTTTGTTTCTAAATAGCTATCATTCCCAACGTCTTCACCAGATCCTACATTTGTTGGTAAAAAAAGTCCTCCAAGTACCGTGCCAGGCGTCTTCACTTGAAAACGCGAGTGTGTTTTCAGGTAGTGCATTTATTGGACCCTTGTGTTCAAATCTCTGAGTAGGTCTGTTTTCTGTTCCCTAGGTCCACCGGGTTGTGGTAAAACATTCATCGGAGTTAAAATCGCACAACTGTTGTTATCGCTTTCTCCGAAGCTTGGGAAACCAATTTTACTGTTGACGTACAAGAACCATGCCCTTGACGAGTTCCTGAAGCACATGATGGGATTTTGCCAGAAAAATGAGATTGTTAGGATTGGAGGAAGATCGAAGGAGCCAGAGTTGGAAGAATGTAATCTGAAAAATATTCAAAATTTAGTGTTGTATGAGAAAGCTACACGCGCCGAGATTCAAAACACAAGAACTGAAATCATCGATATCGAATCAAAAATTAAGAAGATTTCAGCAGAAGTCGAAGCTAGTTCCTACCTGACACGAAGGAGTTTAGTGGACGAACTGGAGGAGGAACAGCTGCAAAATTTGATTGTTGAAGCTGGTTGGGGAAGTGGGCCGATGATTTACAGATTGGGTAAGAAGAACGCAGACAAAACATGGATCAAGAAAATGTTGAACAATGCTTCTCATATTTATGGTTCGGTTAAAGAATTTCTTCAGATAGCTTTGCAAACCAAACTGTCGAAGACTGACCATGTTGGTATTCAGTGTATCACCATTTTTCATAAAGCGTTTCAGCATTGGTTTCCTGACCTTAAAGAACTTCAAAGAATGAAGGAATTTCAAGCCGAGTTTATCTTGCAGATCCAAAGCGAGACAACAACTGACGAAGACGTGCCGAAAGGATCGGAAGACAGTAATGATGACGATGATAGTGGAGATGAAGATTATGTGAAGCAATTACAGGAAACAAGAATGGCTGTAGGAGCAAGACAAAGATTCCAGTCTGATGATATGATACTTTTCAATCCCACTAACACCGACAACCGAAATGATATTTTAGTTAAAATATCTGACTATCCTCCCGACATGGTAGTAAGTTCGCAAATTCGCTGCGTGAACAATCTTTACCGAAAAGACAGGAATAATGACTTACGTGGGGGCGGAATTTGTACCTTTATACGTGCTAACCTTTACGTCCTTGAAGTATGCGACTTGGGCGATCCGGAAGTTGAAAGCCAATGGTTCGTGTTAAAAACTGATCGGTTACCCAGAGGAATTAACTCTATTCTACTAGGAATTATTTATCATCCCCCACGTAACGACGACCGGCACCTTAGGTCCCACATCTTTAAATGCTTGGACCAACTCCTAACAACTTACCCGAACTCTGGCATTCTAGTTCTAGGAGACTTTAATCAGTTCCATCCAGGTAACCTCTGTTGTTCCTTTAAATTAAGAAAACTCGTTACAGAACCAACTAGGGGAAAGAATATCCTTGACCAAGCCTACACCAACTTGACGTCCTATTACAACTCTGTCATCTTACCTCCTATTGGCTCATCTGATCATCGTAGTATTTTATTGCAACCATCGTGTAGAGAAAACCCCAGCGCTCCAACTATTAGAATCCAACAACGTGAATGCAAGGCTTCAAACAAACGTGTTTTGATTTCAACACTAGACCATATAAACTGGACGCCAATTTATAGACTTAACTCATGCGAAGAACAACTCGATGTCTTTCAGAGTACGATTTCAAACGCCATCAATTTTTGCCTTCCAATGCGTTCCGTTAAAACCTACACCCGTGATAAACCATGGATTACTCAAGATATCAAAGGCTGCATCAAAAAGCGCCAACTCGCCTGGGTAAGAAACGACACCAAACAATACAAAATTTACCGAAATAAGACCGCAAAACTCTGTAAAATTGCTCGTAAACGTTTTTACCAAAACAAAATCCGACACACGCAAGATATTAATCCTAAAAAGTGGTGGGACAACATAAAAATGCTCTTCCGCTTATCAAAACAGCAACCTCCAATGAGCATGCTTGTAAATGGTTCCGTACTCAAGGATAAACAACTAGCCGAGGCCATTAGTGATTCCTTCTATCGAGTCTCTAGCGATATTCCTACCCTACATTTCCAACCGATCCCAGTCACTTGTATCCCAGAGTTGTACATAATTTCTCCCGAAGCTGTGGAGGCTCGTCTATCCTGCATTAACGAGCGTAAGGCAACTGGCCCAGACGAAATTCCGAATTGGCTGCTGAAAAGTTGCGCAGTTAATTTAAGTCAGCCAGTTTGTTCCATTTTTAACGCGTCGATTAGGAATGGCGAAGTCCCTAAACTATGGAAATCAGCAGATGTATTGCCACTTGGAAAGATCACTCAACCAAAATCTATCGAATCTGATCTCAGACCGATTTCTTTAACTACTGTTCTAAGCAAAATTCTCGAAAGTTTTGTGTTTAGTTGGCTTGCCCCTATTGTAATGCCACATATCGATCCATACCAGTTTGGAAGTGTCAAAAGATCGTCTACTACACATGCCCTTGTACACTTAGTTCATTATTGGCTTTCTGCCCTGGAAGCACCAAACACGATGATCAGAACTTGTTTAATCGATTTTGCAAAAGCCTTCGATCGAATTGATCACAACATTCTCATGCATAAACTATTGATCCTTGGGGTCCCTCCGGTGCTTTTAAACTGGTGCTCGAGCTTTCTCCAAGAAAGACAACAACGTGTTAAAGTGGGAACTCACAAATCAAGTTGGAAACAAATCGCAGCTGGGGTGCCTCAGGGAACCAAATTAGGCCCTTTGTTTTTTCTTATTATGGTGAACGATCTGAGATGTAATGCACCATTGTACAAATATGTTGACGACTGTGCGGTTACTGAAATCATTAAATCATTTGACTTGCAGTCATCCAGTTTACAACGTGAGATCGACTACATAAATCAATGGTCGGTTAAGAATAATATGAAATTAAATGTCACAAAAACTAAAGAATTCAATATATCTCTGTCTAGCGCCCCACATTCGTTCCCTGCTTTATCTATAGACAATCAACATCTCGAAGTTGTCCACACTGTTAAGCTTCTGGGAGTGTACTTGTCTGCTGATTTAAAGTGGACGACGCATATTGACCACATATGTTCCAAAGCCAGTAAACGTCTATTTGTAATTCGAATATTGAAACGAAACGGCGTTGAAGTGTGGGATCTTAGAAATGTATACTGTAGTTTCATACGACCTGTGCTAGAGTATGCCTGCCCCGTGTGGCATTTTTCATTGCCTGTATTTTTGTGCGACCAAATTGAACAAATTCAACGCCGGGCTCTGAAAATTATCTATCCTGATTTATCGTATAAAGACGGTTTGAACGAACTCAATCTGCCCACTCTTGTTGATCGGAGGGTTTCCTTGTGTGAACGGTTTTACGAGAACAGTTTTGGCACTACAAGTAAAACTTCTGACCTTTTACCTAGAAAGAAATCTTATTCATATAACCTTAGAAATGCTAGAAACATTCCACTTTTTAAAACACGTACAAGTAGATTTTATGACAGTTTTTTACCAACCTGCGTACGGAAATGGGACTTGCCTTGAACTATTCCAATTTAATAACTTAACACAATAATGCATAAATTTGTATTGTACATATATTTTTATATATTCTAATCTAACTATTTTATTTTAATATTTGTTACTTGAGTTTTTCAGTTTCTTTGTAAACTGCCATTCAAGTTTTTAATAAATTCAATTCAAATTCAATTCAATTCAATTCAATCCTGTCTCATATCTCATCCTGGCAAAGCGGGATCATAAGGCGTAAAAAAATACCTGTGGTTCGTTTCATATCGTGAAAAAATTAGGGTCGGTAGGTCGGAAATAATTTTTTTTTGAATATTTTTTTCATGGTTTTGGCGTTTTTTTGCTGGGCGATTTGCAGTAAAGTGCCGACATCAATATTAACTAGAGATGCGTATTTCCTATGGACAAATTTAGGCAATTTGGTTCAATAATTAGTGTGACAACAGACGTCATTTTGGCACGCTGTATGAGCAGCCCGAAACCACCTGGAGAAAATAGGGTCGCACGGTCAATCGCGTTGAAAAAATAATAGAGTCGGCAGAAAAAAATAGGGTCGGTCGGGAACCGGAATCACAGGTATTTTTTTACGCCTAAGAACAGCCCCTTATTCAACAAATTGTGCATGCTGCCTTTGATCCCTTGGGGGTGAGGCAGCACTTTCCTTGCGATAGTAACTTCTAGTACTATACGTTCTCGGCATCGATTCGCGGAATAGAAGTAAAAAAGCCTTTATAGTTTGTTTTCTTGTAATAAATAGTCACTACCACGCATGCTCGAATAACTCATTATAATTTCAGCCCTGGGTTGAAACGATTACATGACAAAATTTTCGACCCAGGGCTGAGTTCAACCCCGGGGTTGAAATTTCAACCCCGGGGTTGAAATTTCAACCCCGGGGTTGAAAATGCTCCATGTAATCGGCCCCTTAGAATGGTAAAATGTACTAGGATGTGTAAAAGAATTTATGGGAGTTCTAATCTCCTTTTATGAGAGCTGTGGATCTAAGGCAAATTATTCCACATGTACTGAGGCACTTTGCGTGCTCCAAGGGAATAAACTATAAAGTACAGTATTATTATATACTAGAGTATTTATTAACATGCGATAATTTTTAGTCAAAATAACTTAAACAACTGCCAACGTTCACAGTGTAAAATGGATATGAGTCTATGGCCCACTAGTAAATTTTCATTATCAAATTATAATTTCTCAACACTAAGCGCTTTAAAAAA
>CACRXK020013226.1:0-14248 GCA_902702795.2 Paramuricea clavata
CCCCTCTCCCTCCTCTCCTCATAGTTCTCATATTTGGAACGTCAACGTTCATTTCAAAGAAAAAATAAACGCAAAATAGTAAACGGTTTCAGAACTTACGCACGCGATCTTTTTCACATAAGTAAGAGATTCGTTGTGAACAATTTGAAGTCAGGTAAATCGTTCCATTTTTCATAAAACCACAGCCACTACAACCAACATCAGTAATTATTATTTTCTTTTCATTCCATTCCTCAAATAGACTGCCATTCCCCCAAGTCCAATTAGCATGTGGATCAATATTGATTTCTTTGAGCTTCCCTGTCCAAAACGACCAGGTTGCAATATTCCGAGACGCGTTAAAAATTAAAGCTTCAGCAAATTTGCCAGCATCAAGTGTGCCATTTAGTCTCTTGCAGTGAGCAAGTGCGCCAAAGCAGCTCATTCTATCGTACACTGGTAGAAAACATTGCCTGTCATTTTTCTGCCAATAAACATCACACTGATCTAATAACGAAAAGAGACATATTAGAATTGCATTTTGTTCGTCTATTGTTACAAATATTGTGCAACAACAACATGTCAAAGTCCTTCCTTGCTTATTAACAGACCATTTGTTTACTTCGTTCCAGATGCGATTACTGTCCACGAGCCCAGGCGGGATCATTGTTTTCAATCACTGATCTGAAACCTAACACTGGATATAGAGTATCCTTTTGAGTTCAACAAGTCAATTGTGAAGCACGAATATTTATAATGAGAAGAGCTTTCTTAAATGTGTCAAATTATTTACCTATTGCATTCTTAGGTATTTAAATAATTTAACTATCACGCAAATGTCGTTGCCTGAGTAGCTTAAAAGATATAGCTTATCTAGGCAATACACCTTATGCATAGTGACGTCACAAGGCTTGATGCCCGCGAGGAATGCTGGTCTCAGTGGTCATCGCCCGGGAAAATTAATCAATTCAAAATGGCCACTATCGAAATTTTCCCGGGCAATGACTACTAAGACCAGCATTTCTCGCGGGCATGAAGCCTTGTGACGTCATTATGCATAAGGTCTATTCACCAGCAATAACGAGAACCGGCCTGTGACGAGCTCTTTTAAAATGGCAGCGTCACACCAACATGGCCAGCAATGGCTTCATTTATGTATAGCGGATGCTCTATCCAGTGCTATATTTCAGTGCTTTCAATAGATCTTCCAAATTGGGTATGAGAATCGCTCACTAGCTTGACCACTTATGGTGGCTCGACACACCCATTAAGATGTATGACAGTTTGACATTTTTAAACGTCGTATTCTTACACTTTATTGAACGGATATCGAGATGTTCTTACCTTGCAGTCTTTTAACACAAACTGATGGTAGTATCCTGTAAGCATTATAATATAAAACCGTACCATCATCTTTTATAATTTCACAACGTTTAATTTTAAACAAATCTTCAACGTTTCCAACATTTTCATTAAGATCACTCTTATTTTTCTTTAGTCCTATCCAGATGCGTGGAAGCGATGCGTTTAGATTCTTAACATATTGTAAATCTTCGCTGTCAGTGAAGTCCAGTAAGGTTTCACCACGCTTTGAGCAATAGGTTTTCGCCTCATCCCAACGGGATTCATCACGATAATAATTGTAAATCACTGCGGAGAGATGAAAAATTGAAAAGAATGAAAATTTAGTATATACCGTTTATTTCGGTATACAGTATATCAGGATTTTATCAAGATCATGACTCCGCTGAACTAGAATTGAAGGATTTTGTAGATGGAAATTTCGAGTGCATGTAAATTGTACATTTATTTAGACCTAAGCATGCAGCTGTGATTACAGGCCCTTTGGCAGCAATCGAACTTGCGGCCCTATATGATTCCAGTGCAGCGCTCTAGTCAACTAAGTTACAGAGTCCAGTTGTCGAGCTCTAACCGCAAGTTCATGTATATTAAAGTATAATGCCATGATAATATTTATGAGTAAATATCAGGATTTGTGGGCATCCATCTCACTCGACAACCATCGACAAAGGCCTTCAACATTCATTTAATCGAGTGAGATGCCAAATATATTGGCATTCGAGTGCCATGCACTCGAGTGCATGAGATGCTAAATACATTTTCATGTTCTTGTAAAATAAGATATCAAGTTACAGAACCATCATTAGAGAATCATTTTGAGAAATTTTCATACAATTTACCATAGGAGTACGTTATATACACAACATTACCATCTAACGTTATAAAGAATGTTTATGTTTATATTTCCTTGCATTAAAATCTATACCTAATATAAACTAATTCTAATGAAGGGACGTGGGGAAATGGAGGGTAGGGCTTATTTTGTCACAGCCTAGACACTGTCAAAGACCACACTTGTGAATGTCGGTGCTGCTGCTTTCTGCCAGACGTGACAATACCCTTGGCAAATCTTGTTTTTTTTTAACACACATACAATGACTTACCAACCTCGACCGTTCGGGCTGCATGGGAAAATATCAAACCCTTTCCATCACTCTTGAAAAGTTAATAATATTTTATGATGATCATGCAGTATAAAGTATATATAGGCTATGTATTAAGTTTTTCTGTTGTAAATGAAAACATTGGGAAAGTACTAAAAACAGCTACTCAAGGCGGGTAACTAACAACTTTCACGCACTCTCATCCTTAATTTATAGGCCACCAACGTTCTCATGGATGAAAAATTATTGTTACACTTTGTCAAACAATTATTCCTCTATCGTTCAACCCCCCACCCGGCGCAGTGTTTGTCACTGTGTTAAGGGCAAGTTAAGGCGTTAATGCCCAATTAAATCACTCTTTTATCATACCTTCACCCAGTTGTTGATAACCGCTGGATTTGCATTTCACCGGTACCTGTGGAAAAATTAAATGGACATTATATTGCTATCGCACTTGCATAATTGATCGATCACGTATCTTTCATAAGGTGCGTTCTTGACAATAAGGACGTCGCACGGTATAACTTAGCCGTCAATTATAGCCATCAATTAAGCTATCTCAGTCGTATGAGATCGTGGGTCCCATTTGTGCTGGGGACGTATGTCACTGTGAAGAGTAAAGGCCGAGACATACCGGACGCGATTCGACAACGTGGCTTGATTTTTCAGTTTTTGAAAGTCAATACAAAAACTGTCAGTCAACGAAAGGAAATTATAAAGGATGTGTAGATCAAATAACTAAAAAATAACTCAAAATGTTATAACACTTCTAAATATTTAAAAAACTTAAACCTGCAGGATCAAAGTTATCGGTCAGTGAAAATAGAAAAATCCAGTGTGTTTCGGCCTTAAGTCACCGCTCTGCCGAAAGTTGTGCGTTTTCACCGGGTACTCCGGATTCCTCCCAAACGTCATGTTGCCAGGGAGGGTTAGGATAATTCCGAGAACCGATTGATCGCACATTTTCTCCGTCATCAGACATAGCCATAAAGCTGCATTCCAGTTAATTAAGCGTTTTTCATAGGTGTGCGTAAAAGGGTAAATCCATTTAACAAATGGCTCAGGGCCCGAAGTAGAGAAAAAATATGGCCTTCCAGTCTAAAATATTTTGGCATGAAGTGAAATAAATGTTAGCCTGCCATTTTATTGGCATTGAACTGCCAAAATGCCGATGTCTCATATATGAGACACATTGTAAAAATCAATGTTTTCATGATAAGCATTTTTATTGTTTTTAGACTTGTCTATTTTACTACAGTAAACTTGGATTTACATTTCAAATATAAACGTTTTTAGTCAACTAAATAGTCTAGTTTATTATATAATAGAGAGTGAGATATTGAAAAATACACAGCGAGATATTTTAGTGAAGATATCGATCACGTGACTTTTTCCAACTTGCTTTTGAGCGTGAAATTTCACAATTTTTTGCTTGGGACTATATAATAAACACATTATACGGTGGCTTGAAGATATGACTTTCATCTTCTCGTGTTAAAAACAATATTTGACTGACTCGCTGCGCTCGCTCGTAAAATATTTTTTTTCAGCACTCGAAGATAAAAGTGATATCTTCGCGCCACCGTGTAATATCCTCTATATATATGAGTTGTTGTAAGCAAATGAAATGAAATATATCTATAGAATTTCACATGGCATTTTTTTTTTACTGTGGCAGTTCAAAAGTTGTTTTTGCCTGCCATTTCTAAAATATGGCCATTGACAGCCCGCTATTTCGAGCCCTGAATGTTACTTACGAAATAACTGCATAATAAAAAGAATGAATAAAAACACAGTATTTAGTTTTCCGTATATGATTTAATCTGCATTTGTCGAGGTCGTTAATACTTAAGGTGACTTGACATAGTGATCATCACAAAATCCCTTTTTCAAGAATCGTAAAAACATGGTATATGAACAAACCTGCGTGATTATTAAGAATTCGTTTCCGCGTGAATACGAACTAGCTAAAATACTTCCAATAGAACCTGGAGTGCGAGTCGCTCATGCGGGCCCGCCATCTCGCGTGTTGTATCGCGGTGCTGCATGTCGATTGCTGGTGCCATATATTATAAGAATTAAATTTTTGAAAAACAATGCGCTATATTTCATTATTTTGTCCAGTGACCTATGTTCAAATTTCCCCGGTGTATTATTACAAAAATCTTTCATTATACCGAAAACAAAAAATTCCATACAACACCAAAATAATGTTATTGACGAAAATGACATTTTTGCGCCTTTGAAGAAAATGGCATCACAGAATTTTTATATCTTGCCTATTGTTAGTCCTTTTTCTAAGTAAATAATGGAAGAAGAAAAAAATAGGGGGTCACTGTGCTTCTTTTCTAACGAAGAAATAGACTATATCTTAGAGTTTCGCGCGCGTGTGTTGCCATAGCAACCAACTGTTTTGTTAACAAAACTTGAAAGAAGATAATTTGAAAGAAGAAAAATTAACATATTTGAACTTCATAACATCTGCCGCATAAACTCAAAAACAGGAAGTTTAATTTAAAAACATTAATGTTTGATAAATGTGGTATATCGAGCCACTTTAAATGAAATTTAGAAAGTTTACACGTTTCCGCGTGAACACACACATATGAAAAACACTTCATTGGAAAGAAAGGCCTGGACAAACGAGGATGAGTGTGCATGAAGGTTGGCAGTCACGAGATCTTGGTTAGCTGTTATTACTATTGCTTTCCCCAACACAATCATGTTTCATGTGTACCTTAGGCTTAGTTAAATTAAAACGTGGTTCAAACACTCGTCAAACTTTTTTTGTTAACCTAGAACTCTCATTCTCGTTTGACCGCGGCTTAATTAAGGAACTTATTTAAGTTTAACAACTTATCTTCGAAATTCGCTTGTGTCCAACAGATCATGAGGTCAAAATATATTGCAATTCGACTTCAAATTGGGTATTAGTACGCAATGAAGGATGAATTTAAAATGCAGATTGCAAGATAACATGGAATCATATGTGATAAGGGAATTAACAATGTCATGAATGATCATTCTTACCTCTTGCGGAAAAGCAAAACCAAAGAACAAGCCAACACCGAGAAAGTAAAATAAGACATTTTCGTACACGAGCATCACGGTTTTAGCTCTTAAAACAGACGATAAGCCATGTGCTTCAACCCAGACATATGACGCCAAACTGTTTTGTGACATGATAAACTGAAAGACAAACGCTTCAATTTTAACTTATGCCTAACCAATAGGAACAACTGTTATTTCTTTATATCCCAGATGGCTTCAGCATAATTAGGATGTTAATTCATAAACAATTTATGCTCGGTTATACTAGTTGGCTTATATGCATGTAACACTTTATTAGGGTTTATAATTTCCTAAAGCTGATAAATAAAACTATGAGCAATATACAGATATAGTAGCTTAATCAAAAACCCTATACTTTTTTGAAATTCAGCATTATTAAAAATTAATCGACTAAAGCAGGTTCTTAATTGGTTGAATTGTCCCAATATGAATATCACATACTTTGTTTTCCTTAATCGCAACACTTGTAAATATTTTATTCCCATGGAAACTACTCTTCTTTACTCTACTCTACTTTCGTGGGGCGGATGAGCGCACAATTTCTTAATAATTGTGCAGTTGGTGAAGAAAGCACTATATATTGACAGTACGTGTGGACTTTGACACAAGTATGAATGTCAGATATGGAGACATCTGTGAAATTAACGCTGCACGATAGGTAAAAATTTTGAATTTCTGACTGTTATAAATTTCTATTACTGATAGAAATTTTAAAATTCCAAGGTACCTCACAGAAAAAATAAGTTGTATGGTTGAAACGTACACAAAAAACTGTCTACAGAAAATTAAAGCAGTAGTTTTCGATTTGTCACGTCGTTTTTAAGTTAATCAATTTCGAAATCGCACAAAATAGATAAAAAAATACAGTAGGTGCAAATACTGGCACTAGCTTCAAATCGCCTTTTTTAACATAGGATACAGGTCAGGAAAGATTTGGAAAAGCAAAAAACTGCTTTAATGTTCTATTTTTTGTCTACTTTTTTTTGGTGAAGTACTTTTGAATTTTAAGATTTCGAACAGTGATAGAGATTTATAATAAAATGTCAGAAATACAAAATTCAGTTACATTGGATACTAGCGTTAATTTCACAGATGCCACCATGCATATCTGATATTCACACTTGTGTCAAAGTCTATATAAACATCCTGTCAATATGGTGCTTTCTTCACAAAATGCACAATACTTTCACTTATCCGCCCTGTTATTTATGACGCTCTTTGAATGTGTCCACGCCGGGCAAGGTAAATTTTTTCTTGGCTGCGATGGGAATCGGCTTAATGGGAGACTTTTGGTTCGCTATTCCACTGAAAATGCTCTAACATTGAGCTACTACAGATTTTATCGGTGAATTTCTCTTCCAGAGGGATAGGAATGAGTAAACTCGCACACTAAAGTATGGAATGGCATTTCGAAAGTAAATACTTCCCATTGAAATGAATAGAACTGGAACGCTGCCTCCAACCACAAATTTGAAGCCAAACGTGAAGGTCAGTCCCAGTCTTTTTACGCATACGAGAAGCTGCCTCCTCCGCAGGCCCTCGTTGCGTCATGGGAAGGTCACGATCTGGCGAGGGCCTGCGGAATCTTGTAAAATGAATAAATGTTGTTTTGAACCTGCTTCGTTAAAGAAGGCAGTTTTATTTGTGCAACATTGGTGTAGACAGCAAACCTAATCGTTAAAAAATGCTTCCTTCCACGTCCTAAGAGTCGCCAGTTTAATTTATAAGTTTCACGCCGCTTTTTTATATCTGTTTATATCCAAGATTATGTAGAAATTTACTTGCTGACGTGACGCCAGCGCCATTTTTTTACAAGATTCCGCAAGCCCTCTCGAAATCGTGACCTTCCCATGACGCAACGAGGGCCTGCGGAGGAGGCAGTACGAGAAGCACAATCAATCCGTCAACTTGGACATGTGTTCTTGTAAACCGGCATAAAACGTTTTAACAGCGCTGAAAACTTCCTATCAATGCAATTATTCAGGTAAAACCTCCTACTAGAACGGTATGCTCGATCGATCCCTGAGCTGGCCTCGTACTGAAGAGAATCCCGAGGCATAAAGCCATAAACACGCGGGTCTTGTCAAATTTGGCTTCAAGAAAAAGATAGGCAATTTATCTAAAGGTACCGTTCCGGTTATATTCATTTCATCTGAGTCAATCGCATCCGCTAGGATGAGAAACTTCGTTAACAAATTACATTGATAGTGTGAATCAGACTCAATCTTTCTCTTTGTATTCTTTTCAATGATGGTTTCTAAGGCGCATTTTAGCCCTTTTAACTGAAAAAACTAACCAGGAAAATCAATTAAGCATAACTCAAGATCAGCAAACTTAATGTTTTTAACATTTTAAGTTTTTTTATTTATTTGTTAAAACCATTGACAACCTCGTTCCCAGGGCTTTTCCCTTCCCGCCTTCCCAGTGACAAAAAGGGAAAAGCCCTGGGAACGAGGTTGAACCATTGAACGTACTAATCTTGAATTATGCATAATTGATTTTCCTAGTCAGTTTTTCCAATTAAAAAGGCTGAAATGCACCTTAAAAACCATCAATCAAACAATTGTGCCTTTAAGAGTGGTAAATATTGTCAAGAAATCATTAATTTAGCCAGGATTTGTAGAACTCTGGCTTTGCACTAGTTTTTACCATGCAAGCGAGTAAATCATTGCACGTGTTGCCACTTGCTAGAGAACAATTTTAAACAAGGGGAAATAATATTTTTTGATGTTACTCTGAGTGTATATCGACACCGGGCATCCAGTCTGAAAATTGAACTAGAATCCCAAAGGTCGCGGGTTAATCGATTCCCATCGTAGTCAGGCTGACTTTTCAGTCTGCCCGATGTAGAAATACACTCAGAGTAACATAAAAAACATTATACTCACCTGAGTACGCAACATCAAGACACACACAAAAATTAAGGGGAAATAAGCTTTAGCAGAACATGCTAGTTAAACATGCAATTTCGTTAGAGTAACCACCATCACGGCCAAAGGCGTTGTCTAGAAGCGTGACATATATAGAGGATATAAGACGGTTGCAAAGAGATATGGATCAGTTTATGTTCGAGTGGCAACAACAAGATGTCTTGATGTCTTGTAAATGTTTTCGTTTTATTTCCAACGTTAATTTCGTTTTAAATACAAACCAAAGACCATTTGTATTTTCAAAACAACAACAATGAAAATGGCGGGAAATTTTCGAACTTCGTATTTCACTAGCAGGGGTGAAATACGGAAAATACGCGCACCTGGTCCCAGATGTAGTGACGTATGAGTTCTACGAGTGTTTTAGTTTCCAGTAAACCACCATTGTCCATATAATAAAAACATGAATCATCATCACCATCGGAGCCCAACGTGTGTTTAATTCATACTTGCCGCCATTTGACATATTCTGCTTGATTCTAACTTTAATTTACGTTGTTTAAAAGTTTAATTTATTTACAGCAATTCAGTAAAATTATTATTAAAATCTTTACAATTATTGTACGTTAAATTGAATGGAACTGTAACGACATCCTACAAACCTCAACTGATGTCATGCAGAAAATCATGGTTATTAATTGTAACTCAACATATTTACAGCCATACAGTGTGTGATTATACGACAACCAGAACAATGTTGGCCTATCTATACGAGTTCAACAATTTTTAAAGTTTATAACTGATTTATAGGTGGTTGGATTTGCAAATAAATCGTTCGCTTTATTTTGGTAATGAAGATTAAATATAATAAATCATTTGAAAACCTATTTCAAGTTCTCGCAGTCTGCTTCATGGATAAAACTGAAAGGATTTTGAAATTTAATCGAAATTCTCATTTTCAGACTTTAAATATTATAGTTATGTTTATATTAAATTGAATTTATTTACAATGAAATTAAAATTAGAATAATTGAATATCTATAGTTTTATGGCATTTAAATGTTTGACATTCCATTATTCTTCGTTAATTTTATAGGGGTGCAATTTCAAGAACAGCACAGAAAATACTTATCAGCTAATGTCGGATTCCATTGCCTATAAGAACAGTATTAAATACGTCTTTTAGTAAAACAGTTACCATATTAATTGTTCAAACTTTTATGAAAAAAAAAGATTTATGTTAAAAACGGTTGTATGTACGCTTGTAGACAAACAAACTAATCCTATATGCGAGATTAATAGCCATCTTGAATATATTCGATCGTTATAGATTGATCAAATGGTGGTAACTCCAATGGGAACCCTGATTATGTATAAACAGATTTTTATTAAAATTAATAGATTCGATATAGAACTGATTGTTGAAGGTTTTTTTGTAGATGGAACTTTGAAGTGAAAATTATGCACATTTTTAGACCTGACCTGAAGTAGCTGTGAACCTGCTGTTCAGCGATTCACGAATGCAGGTGCTGCGCTCCGACATGCAACTGAGTTACAGAGTCAATTTGCCGAGCATTAATTAACCACTAATTCTTGTATAACAAGGCTTATGGCTGCAATTTCACTGCTCTAAAAATGTACATAATTTTCTCTCAAAATTTCCATCTACAAAAAACCACCTAAATTGCTATACTACCTCAAAAATGATTTTTAGCCTACAAAATATTTGGATTATTCTAAGAAGAAATGTAATGTACTTTATGGTAAAAAAAACATTGGCTCTCGAAGCTGCCGGATATGATTTCCTTTGTGGAATTTTAGGTGCCGAAAAGAAGAGAAAACTAATTTGCAATTCCCCAAATGATGACGTCGTATCCGGAACTTTGAGAGTGAAAAAGTAAAGTAAAGTAAAGTAAAGTAAAGTAAAGTAAAGTAAAGTAAAGTAAAGTAAAGTAAAGTAAAGTAAATTAAGTTAAATTCATATTCATATTGAAGAGTAGCTTCCGACTTTACTGGAACAACATGATTTCAATACTCTAATACACATGATAAAGCCGAAGTAGTATAGGAGCTGTGTTACCTATTCTATGTAGTTGAAGTTGTGGGATTCACATCCATTCCCATTCGGCGACTTACAGCGTTTCGAATCTACACAAGAAATGCTTTGTATATGTGAGGCTTATACGAAATCTAGTGCTATTCCAGTCAGACAATCCTTATATGTATTGCCGACACCGGATCGTCCGGTTTTCCTCCCTCACCAGAATTTGATACATTGTGTAATAAATAACTACTACGAAATGACTACAAGAAAGAAAAATGTTTTTAAAATATCTGCACAACCAATAGCACAAACAAAGTGAGAATGAAAAACCAAAGAAAAAGTAGAAACATGAAATAGAGATAAATAAATTGAAGAAATAGAAAGTAGGAAAAAATGTAGAAAACCAACACTTTAAAAGGCTAAATAGAAGAAATATCCTCAAGATGAAGTCGATATTATTATACATAAAAGTTCGAAAATATTTTACAGTATTGCGGTTAAGTGATAACATATTAATCCCATGAGCACAGCTACCTCACCTCTCGATTACAAATCCCATAAATGAGGAAGATCAGAAACCCCTAAACAAAACAGTAGTAATGATTGTACACAAAAAGCATATAAGAACCGAACATAACTTCGGCCCCTTATCTCCAATAGTCTTGTTCGTATAATTATCAAAATCACTATTTAGTTTTGAGCTTGTATCTTCAAATTTGCATCTTATCACGGTATTCCCATTTTGGTCCGTGTGTGAGCTAATCCCAACCGAAAATAGAATCTCAAAACGTCAAAACAATATATGCGACATTTGTATCCTATGACTCTTGGAATTGCCAGAAATCGATTCTGGTCAACGTGCGCCTTTCTAGTCAATTGGCCAAATATAGCGCGTGGCACGCGCGTTCGAGTAAACCCCAATATTTTGAAAAATTCAAAATAAATATTTCTACTTGCCGTATTCAAATGAAACTTTCTACATGAAAGCGCTTGAATACAAAAAGTATTTCTCAAAATAAAATTCAGAATGTTTGGCCAAGGGTGAGTAAATGTGATTGTTTTGGTTTGTGTAATGTTTTGACGGCATTTGGCCCCACGTCCAAAAGGTTATTTATGTCTTTGCCTTCCTGCTTTTCACGAGGTGTTGCGTTTAACGAGCTCAGTTTACTGGCAAAACAAAACACCCGACTTGGGATAATTTGGCTGTGAAATTGATTCACAGCCGCTTTATTTAAAATCTCGTCATTTAATTAGAAATATCATAAAATCATTAAAATTGATAATTTCAGTTAATAACTTGAGTCTGTTAATGTTCATTGCCAGTAAAGGTGGCAGGACTACACGCCAATTAGGCAAAAAAGGTATAATAATGATATGTACAAGAAAAGACAACAAACTAAAATACAAAGCGGCAGGCCAGCGGGGGGAGGTGGGAAGAAAATTCGTATGTCTTCACTCGATCACGAGAAAGGTTGAATTGAGAAGTGAATAACTTTGCTTTGCTTTTAGTAGCTAAAATTTGGCCTTGACTTAATGTTTCTTACGTAGGTAAAAGCACCGGAATTTCCTTCTCCGCCAAGTCCCACCTTAATCTGCCACAATCCACTCTAACTATTTCCTACTTTTATCTTATCACTATAATTCAGGCTTGACATAAAAAACCATATTTCCGTAGGAAATATTTTTATTTATGTCTTTGCCTTCCTGCTTTTCACGAGGTGTTGCGTTTAACGAGCTCAGTTTACTGGCAAAACAAAACACCCGACTTGGGATAATTTGGCTGTGAAATTGATTCACAGCCGCTTTATTTAAAATCTCGTCATTTAATTAGAAATATCATAAAATCATTAAAATTGATAATTTCAGTTAATAACTTGTTAATGTTCATTGCCAGTAAAGGTGGCAGGACTACACGCCAAAGACTACGCCATTGAAGTCAGTCGAACGTAAATCGCGGAGTCTCCCCACCCGAGGAAAACGCAACACCACTAGCAAACAGCATTTAATTATTATAATGTTTTATAGCGAGCCAAAATACACCGCAGTAACCCCTGTTAACTGTAGTGTAGGCCGATCGAAAGCAGTCGCCTCTGCGAAACCATTATGAGTAATAGCAGAATGTTGTAAATAGAGCCCTTCAATACTAAACATCTAACAGTCGCCCCTGCTGACTGTTGTTAACACAACCACTAAACATTTAACAGTCGCCCCTGCTAACTGTTGTTCACACACAGAAAGGAATAAAATAGTCAGAAATAACAGTTTAATTTAAGTGAATAATTACTAATGAACATTAATATACCTGGTGATCAAGAAGAGATGTCCGCCCCTGCTAGACAGGCCCTCTGGACCACCAAATATACTATGCAACGGACCAAGCGACAACACCCCGCGACATTGTCGCCCGGTTTGGAAGGATTGTGTTACTCAGATAATGAAGCAGTCGTTGAAAGAGATGAAACTCGAATATACTTTTGAAATGCATTCGTTTTCCACCGACCTAGAAGACGAATCTGTGCATCGGACAAACCATTCTCAGCAGCGAAAGATGCTGCACCGATTCGAAACGAATGTGATTTGTAATGCGACGGACTTGGGTCACAGTATTTGAGGCAAGCAACAAGGTTAGCGGTAAAAACTTTTCTCGGCACCGCGACGCCCTCCACTGTCATAAATACTGGACCCGGACTACAGCCACGATGATTTAAATATGTTGATAATAATTGTACAGGGCAAGCGCTTGTTTGCCGGTTGATGACCATAGTAAATGGTCGCTGATTGTAGTTATGCTTGTAATCAGCAAATAGTAATTTGTAACCAATCACTTCACCATCTCTTGAGAGTTTGGTGAGCTGGTTTAACTGTATAGGGCAATTGCCCGGCTGTGATGTTGCGGTGATCTCACCCACGCGCAAAAATGCGAAGAATGCTAGAGCACACATCGCACGAAATTGGCACTGGTCGTAGTACGTAGCGACACAGTGTGGCACAGCCATTACTAATCGATTTAAAATCGTTAGCGTAATAGGCAACCTAGCGTCCAAACGAAAACCCTGTTTGCCATAGCCTTTCAACATTTGCACAATGTAAAATATTTTAGTGGGATCCATCAATCCCATTAATTTGTGGGAATAGCCGAGAGCCGAGACGTAGGTGTTGACAGTAGAGGGGGCGTAGCGCCGGTCAAACATGTAGGCGATAAAAAGTGCTAATGTAGGAGGCGAAATTGGTAATTTATATGAAAATGTTTGAAACACATGAGAATGAAATTGGTCAAAAAGTTTCCAAGCGCGTCGGTAAGTCGGAATTGAGGATGGCTGGAGGCTCGATTGTGTCAAGTGGGAAACGATATTTCCCAATTCGCTGGCAACAGATGCCGCGGAATGTCCGTTGCACAGGAATTCATCGAGGCTGGTGCTTCGCGTTTGAAGGTTTGAACCTGAAATCGAGACAAAAGATCAGCCAGGCGATTGTACGTCCCAGGAATGTGTTTGGCTTTAAATAAAATATTGTGGTTTAAACAAACAAGAACAAGCTTGCGAACAAAAAACATCAATGCCTTGTCCTTGCATGATTGCTTATTAATGACATGAACGAGTGCTTCATTATCAGTAAAAAATAAAATGCTATGATTCGCCATCTTATGACCCCATAAATACAGACTCAGTACAATGGGGTAGAATTCCAAAATGGCAATGTTACGGTGGCGCCAGTGATCGGGCCAGAAACCGTGGCAGAATTCCGTGCCAAAAATTGCACCAAAACCGATGCCACCCGCGGCGTCCGTGAACAAATTAAGTTTAGAGAAATTTTGCCAT
>CACRXK020013227.1:0-10417 GCA_902702795.2 Paramuricea clavata
CAGAAACGCTACTACGACAAAACCGCCAGTTTTCTTTCTCCCCTGCGAAAAGGTGAAATAGTGAGATTTAAATATGATCCCAACTCGAAATGGGACAAGGCAAAAGTCGTTCAACCACACGTAGCACCGCGCAGTTACATTATCGAAACGAAAGACGGAGTACAGTATAGGAGAAACAGACGACACCTACGGCGAACTAGCGAACCTCCTTTCGACACGACCGAAACGCAGGTTGAGAATTTTATGCCAACGTATAAAGCCAGTCATGACCAGACACGGGAAACCAACCATCCCAAGACAACTACAGGAGAAGCTCCTAAAAGAAGTCGATACGGACGTATGATCAATCAAAACCCGAACTATAAAACCTGATTATGAACATATATACTCATAATTTTAGTATTCTAGTTTTACCAATAATTATATAGTAATTAGTATTATTTCAATCTTAGGAAAAGGGGGATGTAATATATGATGATTATATACGTAATGATTGACACTCGATCCAATTAGTTTGATCAGATCATGAATAAGTATTATGTAACATATAACTAATGAGTCAGTCTTATATAGCCTACGCTGAGCTCAACATATATATTCTCACTAAATATACATGTACCAAAGATATCCAAGAGTCTATTACACTGTGTTCAGTTAATCGAATTCGCTGTCATTTTAAAAGCTATCAGCATAAAAATTCTTACTTTGGTTGAATTAAGGTGGGCAAAAATTTGCATTTAGCCCGCCATTGCCGAATGCCGACCTCGTTTTCGAGGACTGATTTTGCCACGTCTTGCCGACGTAATAAGTGATACCGACAAAGGAAAAAGGTCGCTTCGTGCGAGAAAATTCGCTAGTGGAAAACCGACTTTATTGCCTCTTTTATAGAACAGTATAATAAGCAGCAGCAACAGCAGCAGCAGCAGCAGCAACAGCAACAGCAACAACAACAACAGCAGCAACAGCAACAAACAAATTTAATTACCTAATTATGATTTCAATAATATTATGTTTTTGGACTAGCTTCCAGAAGTGAAGATACTGTATTCGAAAAAATTTGCATTGCTGCATGTGTGGTTTCTTTGATGCATGCTATTCGTGATATTCGATAATTCAATTATTCGGGAGGTCAACCTGTAGCGCCGCCCCTGCTGATAGTTGTGATTCAATATCGTTTTTACTGACTGCTTCCAGCGCCTCTACGCGCTTTTGAAGTCGAGGGACTGGGCTCTCAGTCTGGAAATACAACACAATAAATGATGTAGCTAAAATTGTCGGAGACTGTCTATTATTATTATTATAGCACGTTATTAATTTTAGTTGGTTATATATAACGATTCCAATTTTAGGTTGATCAAACTTTTATATTGAACATTACTTCACATAAATTTTATATTAGTTAAATTTAGAATATTATACTAGGTCGGTCAAGGTGGCAAGTTGTACCAAGGGGTACCAGCACTTTGAGAACTTGTACCAAGGAGTAGCAGCACATTGGCAACTTGTACCAAGTTGTACCAACTTGTATAAAGTTCGGGTTATTGCGTGCCTGTTACAAAAGACAATACAAAAATCTGCATGCACATGAAACATTATGTGTTGAGAAAAACTTCCTCGAGAGCGTGACTTGTGATATTCCGAGAGAAGAGAATCTAAGTGAACCTTTAATTTGTTAAATTTGTTTTGTTTGTTCTAATATATATATATATATATATCCAAACTGTATATCGTCATTGTGAATTTATTTGTGGTTTTAATTTGTACGTGAATTGTTGGGCGAAACAAGGGAGGCAATCCCCAACATAGTGGCACCTCCAAGACGGGATTAAATCAAAATGGAAACAAAAATGGAAGAATTAACTGGGAAATTGAAAGCGCTAGACTTGGTGCTTGCCAAATCGAAAGATACTGTGACCGCGCGTAATAAAGACGCACTTAAACGAAGTGAACAGTCCATTGCGAGAAAAATCAGCGCACTTTACGTGTTGAAAGAGGAAATTGAGGAGTTAAAATTTATTAATAAGGACTCAGAGGAAAACGTACGTACTTGGGCTGACGAAGTTGAGTTAAAATTGACCGCCGCTGAATCTGAACTAAACGCAATTCGAGCCGTGTTGAGTGAAATAGAACAGGAGGAAATCAGTGTGCAACGTGAAAAGGACGAGGAAATACAACGTATCGCTGTCGACGCGGAGACCAAGAAACAGCTGTCAATTGAACATGCGAAGTTAGAGCTGGAACGAGCTCATAAAGAAGCAGAACGGAAGAGAGATTTGGAACACGGGGAGCTGCTACGGAAGCAAACAATGGAGTACCAAAAGACCGTGCAAGCGTCGATGGACACGAAATCCAAACAGGTACAAAATATAAAATTACCTAAATTAAAAATTACGAAATTTAGTGGTAAATATTCTGACTGGTTGCCGTTTTGGAATACATTTGAAGCAGAGATAGATTCCACTGATTTACCAGCCGTTTCAAAGTTTGATTTCCTTAAGGAACTTCTAGAACCTAAAATTCGCGAAGATATAGACGGGTTACCTTTCAGTACTGAAGGTTACCAACAAGCCAAAAATATATTAAAAGACGAGTATGGTAAAACAAGTGAAATTATCAACGCTCATATTCAAAATATAATGGGATTACCCATTATAACGGGATCGAATTCAGCAAAAGTGCATGAATTTTATAAGACACTTTCCTACAATGTCCAATCGTTAGAGACTCTGGGTAAAATAGAAAGAGTCAATGGTACCACCAGAAACGTCCTAGAAAAACTAAAGGGAATTAAAGCCGATTTAGTGCGTGGGGAAGAGGGATGGCAGCAGGGCGAAGGGAGAGAGGGCGTAGAAACGGCCATACAACGAGCGGACCCATCCGTGATGCGGGCTTCGCGGGGGGTAAGACGTTCTAATTGTAAACAAATATGGCTACGCGTATATGACCCATCAGAAGGTATGCTGAAACTATTGCTTTATAAAATATTACTTGTGTAAAATTTATATGTTTTTGTTACTTTTAGCTATTATAAGAAACTTAAAGATAAGATTTAAGTAACCAAAAACTTTATTTCGAGTGTTATTTTATTTCTATACTTTGTTTAATTTGGTGTTTAAAAATGGCCGTCGAAATGTTGTAAGAGAGTGTTAGCGCGCACTGCTTCCTGATAAAAACCCAATGATTTCCAAAACCTAAATTATAATTTGTTATTAAGTTATGATGAAAACCTTTGCGTAGACAAAATTATAGAGTGATCAAATATGAGACAGATAGGTTTTGAACCTTTCAAAGTTCGAGATCGAATTGACAGTTGAAATAGTACCTAACTCCAAGCTGAAATGTGCAACTTTATCGTGTATATTTTTGTCAATTTTGTTTACTGGCCTTTGTTAAATTCACTTGCAATGGCTCGACATAAGTTACAACATACAAACTGAGCAGAGCCCATGAAAAAGCTATCCATACCCCTACAGTCATTCAGCTTCCTTGCTATTTAGAAGTGCATGGTTGCCCATTAGTCGAAGAATTGCTATTGTATGCGCTTGTTTGCACTTCCTTTCCTAAAAAAAGTCTACAATATTAAGGCTAAATAGCAGAAAAATATGACCCAATAATCCATGCAATTAAAAATATCTATCAAATTAACTTCAAAAATCATGACCATTCATGATTTGAGGAATTATATCTATTCAGGCAACCCATAATTTAGTGACAGGTCTTGGCAAGGTGAAAGCTGAAAGGAACCCTTAAGATGGGTGTACTACAAAACTATATTGACTGAAGTTTTGGAAACATTTAACTAAATTTTGAAGGATTGACTTGCAAACTGTGATTCAGTATCATGGACTTTTACACTTCTGGAGAAGTTGTGGCTCTGTTAGTGCCATTTCTTTCATTGTTTATATATCTTGCTTTTAAACATTGCTCGCTTAGTTATAAAATCTTTCAATTCCTTAGGGCCTGTTTATATGACCCCGCCTAGATGGGATGGGACGTTTTCAACCCGCCAAGACAGGATACTCGCCTAGTGTTTATATGGACAAAATACATTGCCGGGATGAAACCATTCGGTGCTTGACGTCATATTTTTGTTGCAATAAAGGCATTTACGCATGCCCAAAAGGGAAAAATTCATTCCGCCTAACCGGGATGAAGTGTTTATATGGGAATTTTTCATCCCGGCTAGGCGGGATGAAGTGTTTTTATATGGGAATTTTTCATCTCGCTTAGGCAGGATCCCGGCATCTGTTGCCGAAATCCAGTCTAGGCGGGATAAGTGGCGGGATCATATAAACACTCTTTAGCATTTGTATTACGAGCAGGATCTCGGTAAGCATCCCGTCCCGCCTGGCCGGGATCATATAAACAGGCCCCTAATCTCATCCCATGATACTGAATCACAGTTTGTAAGGCCCCATTTACATGAGACCAGGATGAAACCAACCTGGAATGAAAATTGAAATTGCATGTCAACATGTTTACATGAGACCAGTATGAGAATCACAAAATTTTCAATTTATTCCCCTTGCCAGGCAATTTTCTTCTTCAGATGACTTTTGTTAGCATGTGTTGTTCACTTGTTCCAATGTCAACATTCATTCCAGTCTGAATTCATACTGGTCTGAGTCAGTCGGCTTGGTCCAGCAGGCGGAATGACATATATATATATATATATATATATATATATATATATATATATATATATATATATATATATATATATATATATATATATATATATATACATATATATATATTTATATCTTAAAATTAATTGTTGCTACTCAAGTTTCACGCCTTATTCAAGACGATCTTCAGGCAATTATTGCCTGAAGATCGTCTTGAATAAGGCGTGAACTTGAGTAGCAATAATTAATTTTAAGATATAAATATATCTTGCTGTACTATAATACTAGTGTTGAGCACTTTATTATCTACTACAACAAAACAAATCTGAAATCATTAACATACACCATGTAAGAAGAAATGAATAAAAAAAACTAATTGGTTTAACGTGAATAAATTATCAATAAATACAACAAAAACTAAATATATTATTTTTTAAATCAAGCAACAAGAAATGCGACACTGAAATTAATATTCAACTAAA
Source organism: Paramuricea clavata (assembly GCA_902702795.2). NCBI lineage: Eukaryota > Metazoa > Cnidaria > Anthozoa > Malacalcyonacea > Plexauridae > Paramuricea > Paramuricea clavata. Next base: position 5,111 of record CACRXK020013227.1, read on the forward strand.
TCATAACACAATATAACAGGCTACTCATGTAAAATTTTTTGGTGTAATAATAGGTCAAAAGCTGACATGGAAGAACCATATAAACTCGGTTTTGAAAAATATAATTAAAGCCGCTGCACTTAATTATTGCAAAACTACGACACTATACAAACAGAAATACGCTAAAATTAATTTATTATGCATTGGTTTATCCATTTCTTACTTATGGGAATCTAAAATGGGGAAATACATACCCAATGAAGTACCCTATATTTATATTTAAATGAAGTAATTAGTGGTATCATGTACATATACCACGGGACGGTGAGCACGCGGATTCAAGTATGGCGGACCAGAAATGTTAGATATATATTATTTGATGTAGTGTGAGAAAAGATTGATTAAATTGAACTTATATTAATGGCGACGAGTGCAAAATCGAACTCATGCAATAACTGAACATCGTAGTTAAGTACAGCATTCTTCCAAACGTAAATTAATGAGTTTTGTGACCTATTAACATTGAAAATATGTATTCTAGCTAAGCAAGTCAACAACTGTTCTTTGACCCTGACAAACACTCGGAAGATACACTGAAGGCATTTCAAGAGTTCGTACAAACATTTGAATTAAGATATCACGCTCAATACCCAGATCCACCAAAAGTGTCGTTAGATTCAGCTGTAGAGAGATGGAAAGTTGCAAATACAACCGAAAGCAACCCTCAGCCTAAACCAACATTGGACCAATACGACAACATCCGGGACGAATGGCAAGCCAAGGATAAAGTTGCAAAATTCTTGGGGATGTTTTCGTCGAGGCGATTTTACTCGGATTGGCAGGTGGTTGAAGCAGATGAATCAATCAGAAATAAGGAAAAATGACCGGCGTTTGTGAGAAAAATACAAGAGTTTTACAAACCCACAGACAATCCCACGCTTAAGAATTTTCATTTTCGGGCATTCACACAGCAAGACCAAGAATCCTTCCCGGCCTTCTGTAATCGTGTTGAAAAGGGGGCTAGACATTGTCGGTTTAATTGTGACAATCAAAATTGCTCAGCAGAAAAGATTGCAGTCCGAGATCAAATAGTGATTGGGACACATAATAATAAGATACGAGAGGAGGCATTGAAATTGTCGTGGGATCTCGCCACCCTGAGACGCGAAGGCAGGAGAATGGAAAGTGCACTAAGAGGAGGTGCGAGATAACAGGGGAATCCGTCAATAGATTAGGTAAATATTCATATGCACACATGAGGAAGAGGCCATGCTTCTAACCCAAACCAACCAAACTGACTACGAACAGCTTTGTCGGTTGGACATTCTTGGAATCGCGGATCGACCAGAGCATGACCAAACAGACGTCTACACAGAATTCCGTGAACAACTCGTGAGAAGTGATCAGGGTTGGTACGAGACGGGGTTGCCATGGAAAAATAATCATCCATTCCTTCCATCCAATGAAAAGGGGAGTTTGAGACGACTCAAAAACCTAACTCGTAAGTTGAAACAAACTGAACTGACTGAACCATACGCAGAGATTATCAAGACGCAAAGGGAAGAAGGTATCGTAGAAGACGCGAGTTCTACATACCACACAAACCAGTCGTTAGAGAAGCTGCAGAATCAACAAAACTGCGAATCGTGTACGACGCGTCTGCTCGAGCACACTCCGAAGCACCCAGTTTAAACGTTTGCCTGAATGCTGGACCACCGCTACAAAACCGCTTGTGGGACGTCCTGGTTCTTGTGAGATTCCATCCCGTTGCATTGACTGGTGACTTGAAGCAAGCGTTTCTCCAAGTACGGATTAAACAAGCAGAAAGGAATGCACTCCGCTTTCACTGGACACCGAACGATCAAGCAGCAGTCGAGACGTTAAGATTCACTCGGGCACTGTTTGGTCTTACATGTTCGCCTGTTCATCGAACACCATTTGGAGTCGTGGGAAACTCGAATGCCACAAGACGTGAAAGAGCTTCGCAAGAGCATGTACGTAGACGATCGTATCGGCGGAAAGACGACCGTAGCGAAATTAAAAACTTTCAAGGACAGAGCAACCGAGATATTTCGTGACGCGGCATTCAAATGCACCAGAATTGGAAGAACCAGCCATAGATTCCACAAGTGAAGAAACGTTCGCCAAACAGCAACTGGCTACCGCACACTGGGGGGAGTTGAGCATTCTCGGTCTTCGTTGGGAAAAGAGGTTCGACCAAATCAGTATCACCATAACATTAGAAACAGCAACAACTACCAAACGAGGAATCTTAAGGAAACTAGCTAAGATCTACGATCCTTTGGGGTTAGTCTCGCCTCAAGTCCTGCTGGGAAAGTTTATCTACCGTGAAACGTGTAACAGGAAAATTGGATGGGATGCACCGATAGAGGAAGACCTTAAAAGGAAGTGGTTACTATGGGAACAAAACCTTCCAAAACAAGTTAGCGCACCACGTTCTCTTGTGCGATTTCGCGAAGATACCGAGTCCATAGAGCTCCACGCATTTGGCGATGCAAGTGGCGAAGGTGTTTCAAGTGCCGTCTACGCAATTGTCCATCAATCATCGGGAGTGAGTCAAGGTCTTGTGGCCGCGAAGTCGAGATTAGCAAAGCGGGGTTTGACAATTCCGCGGCTCGAACTGGTTTCTGCTCACATGGCTGCAAATCTAGTTGGAAATGTTCAAAGAGCTCTCGAAGGGTTTCCTGTGACCGCGATGCAAGGATGGCTTGATAGCACCGTTGCACTTCACTGGATAAATGGCGGGGGAGAATTCAAGCAATTCGTCGCAAATCGAGTGGTGAAGATCAAGTCCAACACTCAGCTTGAATGGCGTCACGTGCCCACCAAAGAAAACCCAGCCGATTTAGGGAGTAGAGGTGGACCTGTACAAGAAAATCAACTCTGGTGGAATGGTCCTGAATGGCTAGCTGACCGACAGAACTGGCCCCGTGACATCATTACCTCAGCAACGAAAGAAAGTGATGCTGAAGCTAAAGTAATTCGCCAAATCTTCGCAGCAACAGTTGAAGAAACCAGCAAAATTGAAGAATTACTCGCCAAGTTTGACCTGTGGAAAACCCTGAGAATCTGTTCCTGGATAGCAAGATTCGCGTTTAACTGCCGTAATCCTAACCAAAGAACCAGAGGACCATTGACAACGGCTGAGATGGAGAGTCAACTTCTCCTTTGGGTAAAGCGTGCCCAATCGAACTGTGATTTAGAAGAAGACCGGTTACGACTAAATTTACAACCAAACACGAACGGTATTCTAGAATGTCGTGGTCGAATTCAAGGACACTATCCTGTTTATATACCTGACATAAACCTGTTGGCGACAAAGTTAGTGGAAGATTCTCATTCATGCACTCTTCACGGGGGAGTCGGCATGACTATGGCACATATACGAAGTAGATACTGGATTCCGAGATTGAGACAGTTAGTTCGTAAAGTAATAAAGAGTTGCTATGGGTGCCGTCGATTTCAAGCAAAAGCCTTAGAACAACCACCACCGGGAATACTTCCACTCGAGAGAACCGAAGGGAATCGGCCCTTTCAAGCAGTTGGAGTAGACTTCGCTGGACCTCTGAAGTATCAGAAAAGCACGAAAACGGAAGGGAAAGCTTACATCGTGTTGTACGCTTGCAGCTTAACCAGAGCTATTTACATCGAACTGTTATCTTCACTACACACCCAAGAATTCCTTCAGAGTCTTAAACGATTCATTGCGAGACGAGGTCGACCTGAAAAGATCTACTCAGATAACGGTAAAACGTTTTTAGCTGCCGCTAAGTGGCTGAGAACTGTTCAACGGGACGAGAAACTTCAGAACTTTCTCGCGAGATCTGAAATTCATTGGCAATTTAACCTTAGCCGTGCTCCGTGGTGGGGAGGACAGTTTGAGCGACTAATCGGGTTGGTGAAACGTTCATTGCACAAAACTATTGGTGGTGGATGTCTGAAGTGGAAGGAGCTAGAGGAAGTACTTTTAGATGTGGAAGTGGCATTAAACAACAGGCCACTCCAATATGTAGAGGACGATGTTCAGAGACCGATTTTAACACCTAACTCGTTACTGTTTGTTGGGTCTAACGCCATACCAGAACTGCAAGCCCACTACCTAGAAGATTTAAGTCTACGTAAACGTGCACGATTTCTTTCTCGTTGCAAAGACGCGGTATGGCGCAGATGGTCGACAGAATATATCCGAGGACTGCGTGAGCGACATAACCAAAAGAACGGTACAAAGAAATTAAAGTTAAGTAATGGAGACGTAGTCATCATCAAATCGGACGAGCGGAACAGAGCGAACTGGTCACTCGGTATCGTGGACGAGCTATATGCGGGGCGTGATGGAGTTGTGAGAGCCGTGAGACTTCGAGCTGGAAAGAAATTCTTAGACAGATCCCCCAACCACCTTTACCCTCTAGAATTGTCTTGTGATTGGAAAGTCAAAAAAGACATAACCCAGTTAAATCCAGATGTTCCACCATTCCGACCTACGAGAGATGCAGCAGCCGCAGCACGTCAGAGAATACAAGACATTGTAGAACTCAATTGAGAGGTGAACTTACTAACTTGCAAGAGAACTATTATTTGTTAAAGTATACTATAACTGATTACAGTCTCCTGTAGACATATACCTCGACTAGCGAGCTATATGGGGGGAGAGTGTCGGAGACTGTCTATTATTATTATTATAGCACGTTATTAATTTTAGTTAGTTATATATAACGATTCCAATTTTAGGTTGATCAAACTTTTATATTGAACATTACTTCACATAAATTTTATATTAGTTAAATTTAGAATATTATACTAGGTCGGTCAAGGTGGCAAGTTGTACCAAGGGGTACCAGCACTTTGAGAACTTGTACCAAGGAGTAGCAGCACATTGGCAACTTGTACCAAGTTGTACCAACTTGTATAAAGTTCGGGTCATTGCGTGCCTGTTACGAAAGACAATACAAAAATCTGCATGCACATGAAACATTATGTGTTGAGAAAAACTTCCTCGAGAGCGTGACTTGTGATATTGCGAGAGAAGAGAATCTAAGTGAACCTTTAATTTGTTAAATTTGTTTTGTTTGTTCTAATATATATATATATCCAAACTGTATATCGTCATTGTGAATTTATTTGTGGTTTTAATTTGTACGTGAATTGTTGGGCGAAACAAGGGAGGCAATCCCCATCACTTAACCTTATAACTAAAATTTTGATCTAGACAAAAATTTCATCACAGCTTGAAAGAGCATCACAAAATTAGTAATATTCCGAAGTTTCGTTGCGAAATGTTGTAAAATGCGGATAACATAGCCTTGCGAA
>CACRXK020013228.1:0-14246 GCA_902702795.2 Paramuricea clavata
CCCCACAAATCATGACTAATAGAACAATGAATTCCTTTATCTTCTCTATGTGTAGCGCATGAAACTTGATGTTTATTTATTGGATGTTCGCATACAATTATTAGTGTAAATTAGCCTTTTAAACTTTTTATCGTAATTACTATTATAATAGTCATACAATTGTTAGAGTAAAATACACATACAATTATTAGAGTAAATTAACCTTTTAAACTTTTTACTGTAATCACTATTAAAGTAGTAAATTATTCATGTAATATATCAAATTTTCTTGTCCAATTAGCCAATTGTAAATTACGCAATTCAGCTGTAAAGCTGCGATGTAATTATTTTAATAAATCCAAATCCAAGTCCAAGTATATTGTAAATTGCCGTTATTTTATTTTATTATGGATCCCTACATATTTATTTTATTATGGATCCCTACAATTATAACAGTGACATAGATTACTAGGATAATGTAAATTGTTGTCATTTTATTTTATTTTATTATGGACAAAATTTTTCCAGATCCATGGATCTGTTTTGGCAATATATATGAACTCGATCAAAGCTTTATTTTCCTCAAGGGGACTACAAAAAAGTATGTCATTTACTAAGATATGGAAATTGAGTCACAGATGACATATGAATAATCATACATAAATCATAATGTTACACTGCAGAATAATGTTACATAGTAATGAGGTATTAAGGTGGAGTAATACGGTCAACAAAATTGCTGCAACTTGCAACAAAATCTGATTTCAACGGATGTTAAGTGGAAATGTTGACATATAAGTCAATACAAATCAAGTAAATCACGAGGGCAACATGTGTCAACATTTCTACTTAACATGCGTTGAAATCAGATTTTTAGCAATTTTGTTGCTCGTATTTACTCCAGTTTTACACTGAATATACAAAGACAATTTATACGAATAGAATAGCAAAGAATAACAAAGTTTTAAGTACAATTTCGTCTACCATAATTGTTTTTATTATACCTTTGCTGATGTGCCAGGACTTTGAAACAAAGCTCGACTGAATGATGAACTTTCCACACGAGATATTTTCCTGGCGTAATTTGACAACATCGCCATCATTAATAGATTCCATTTTTTGTTCCAACAAACTCATATAAGTCGAATTCTATAAAAACAAATGGTACAATCAGGAACAATACGTTAGAAAAGCTGGCTTGTTTACGTCGCATTCGCGCCATATTTTAGTAGAATCCTCTTTTCCCGCGATTGGTGACGACAAAGCAAAAATACCCCATTTTCCAACAACGCGATTACTCGTCGGTTTCAGGGGGTTATTTATGTTTTAAGGTAGAAAGAGTAACCCTTACTGAATACAATGATGTGAATTGTATTGAATTTCCCGATTTATAAACCTAATAACCCACTGCGTATATCAAAGCCGTTTTCGTGTCATGGCACTATACCCGGAATATAGCTACCCCATTTTCAAACCGCGATAATTCGTCGGTTGGAGGAGATTATTAATGTTTTAAAGTATATCAACTAAAACCGTGACCCTCCCCGAATTCAATGATGTGAATTTTGCTGAATTTCCCGATTTATAAACTATTTAACGTCCGGCGTATATCAATGCCATTTCTTTTATAGCCCCGAAATATACCCCATTTTCAAACCGCGATAACTCGTCAGTTCGAGGGGGTTAATTGTGTTTTGAAGTATCAATAGGAAGAATAAGCCTTCCTGAATTCGATGCTGTAAAACAAAAATCGTGCAATTAAGGTCACAAATAAAACAATTATAAAAACGTACCTTCCAAAATTCAAAATTTTCAGAGTGAAAAATCGCGATAGAAAACCACAATTTTTCGACAAACATCTCTCAAAGACTCGCAAACTTCAATTCCGAATATTAATGAAAGCGATGCATTGTGGTATAGTGACCACTCCTCTGAATAGTGTGTATATAAATCGTACTTGACCTTTACTGATAAACATAATCTCCTCAAGAATGAGAGAATGTTTGTTGTGAAGTGTGGACCTGCGGTTGATGTCTTCAAAACTGGACTAAAGGTTTTTTCCTTGACATTGGATTATTGACGTTACCCTCATATACTATGTCTATATACAGCTATTTCAATTAAGGTTGTCTCCCGAGCAAAGCGGAAAAGTCGAATACAAGCGCGGAAAAGTCGAATACTGCTGAGAATCGCTAATAAATGAATGAATTTATTAGCGAACCCTTAATTGGAATAATTGAAATATACCGTATATATATATATATATATATATATATATATATATATATATATATATATATATATATATATATATATATAAAGCTTTTTAAGCTTTTATTTTAGTATGTTTTAGTTTTTAATAAACTGATGGTCGAAGTTGCATAATCTCTGATTTCTAAATTGATTTATATATATATATATATATATATATATATATATATATATATATATATATATATATATATATATATATATATATTGTGCTTTAAAATTAGAATTTTACTCTCCTGTCACAACTTATGGTATACATAGGCCTAGTGGTCCACACTTCACATCAGACACTCTCTCATTCTCGAGGAGATTATATTCATCATGAATACCGACAGTGTAAAAGGTTAATATAAGTACAGCAAAGTATACAAACATTAGCAATACAAATCGAAGGGCCGCTTCGCTCGAAACGTCGAAGTTCTCTTTGTATTTTTCAGGTAGTTGTATCCCCATCAATCCGCAGCTTTCGTACATACTTCCAGATCCCCAAAATTTTTAGTTGTTTTCAATCGATTTCAGTGTAAAGAGTGTCAAATTTTCGTCGAGAAATTCTAAATATTGTGTTTATATATTTTGCAACAATTGCCATGTAAACACTATTTTTAGAGTTGCATTTTCACATTTTATCGTCTTTATCTTGAAAACCGATGTAATTCAGTCTTTGACTGCAATAAATCATAAAAACCCACAATTTTGATAAAGGCGACGTTCACGGTACGGTTACTAAGAAATTCTGAACCGTATATATTTATCACTGTAAAAACAGATTGGTTAAAATAACCAATTCAAATTGGTTGTCTCCGACGCATCTCTTTTTGCCCAAATTTATATGGTTAAAACAACCAAAATATTGGTTATTTCAACCATTTTTTGGGTTGTTTTAACTGAATTTCTTGGTTGTTTTAACCAAATAAAAATTGGTTAAATTAATGCGTCTGAGACAACCAATTTAAATTGGTCATTTCAACCAATCTGTTTTTACTGTACAAAAGCTTGCACCATTATTTCATGCCGAGCGTATTAGCGGTTGTCCTATTGGCTACAAGGAGGTGCGTTCAATTTCGATCCCACCTGCTGATGTATATGTTTAGGAGGGGGTTCGAGATGGGTGATTCTGGCGGCGGTCATGATGATTAAGCGATTTGAACTAATTCCGAACGAAGATTTAAATAAAAAATAGATTGATACACCGGGTGGAAAGCGTAATTTAAAATTGAAAATTAAAGCCCAGCAAATGACTTTCAGATGAGTTTTCAATTTTTTTTTGTTTTATATATATATTTTATATTTTTGTTATGTCTTGTCTGAAAGTCATTTGCTGGGCTTTAATTTTCATTTAAAAAAAATAGATTAATTGTTTTTAATTGCTTTTATAATTATTTTTTATTTGTTTGAGGAAAATGGCATTTTTGTTCGGCACGGGCAGGTTAATGGTTTATATAAATCTTGGCAATATTTTAGCAGAATGTGTGCATGTATATTCTCGTTTCAAAAATAAGGGAATTTATATTGTAGAGAACGTTTTAAGCCCAAATTTGTTTGTTTGCGTTGTATATTGGCGGCTCAAATGTTCGTTATCCAAACAAAACTCGTATGCGTAAGTTTTTACCGAAATGGCATGTGACAAAACCATAACGTACTTGCAGGTTCGGTGAGTCCGGGATTGGACGCACTTCGGGTGGCTGGAAGTTTCCCAAGCGAGGTAGGACACTTCCAGCCCGGCCCGAGGTGCGAGGTAGGACACTTCCAGCCCGGCCCGAGGTGCGTCCAATCTCGGACTCACTGGTGTTGCAAATCCATAATGGTGCATGTATGGTAGTTATGCAGGGTGAACTATATTACTATACTGTTTGTATGCTGTTCTGAATTCCCTGTTTTGACATATAGTTTTATAATATATATAAATGTATATTACCTGTATTGTAGATGTTGATGAGTGTTCCAACGAAGTGTCATGTTATTCGAATGCAGATTGTGTGCAGAACACAGTTGGATCGTTCAAATGCAAATGCAGGGAGGGCTATAGTGAGAATGGACATAATTGTGAAGGTATTTATATTTTTAATATTGATTTGTTTACATTTGTATTATGTTGATACATTTGTATGTACCATACATGTCATACAATGATTCATGAGGAAATTAGCTAACCTAGCTCATGCTTTATTTTGTTAATTTTTTAAAAATTAATCAATACGATCCAACTTTGGCATAGAAATACAATCGATTACAATGTACAATATATAAATACATGTAAGCATAATGAAAGGTATAAAAAGGTTAAAGTTGAAAAACTGTTTAAAAACAAGATACAATAAAGAACATATCATTCATGAATTCGATAATGTACACGCCCTTGGAATAAAACACCTAATATACATAATGTCTGTGTTTTTGAAGACTGTCTTGGAAAGCTGTCTCGATCTAACCCTCCTCAGTTCGTAAGTTTGATTCTTTCTATTGGGTAGATAACGGTTACATGGATTGTGTTTTAGTGTGGGAAGGGTGTCTTTCTCCAGTCCTAAGATTCTCAGGCTCGATTTTAGTGTAATTATGCAGATTGAGCAATAAGCAAGAACCGGTGCATGTGCCGTCAAGTTGCTGTCATTTATTCACCAGTTATTAAAAAATAATTAAAAAAATTCATTTTGGGATACATTTATTCTACCAATGCCTTTCAACACACAAAAATTAAAGGAAATCTATTCTCTGAAGTTGAATTAAGTCACAGCGGGACATATCCAGGCGGTAAAATATCGTAAAGCAATTCTACAATTAATGCTCCATTTTTCTTTCAGAAGAGGAAACGGTAAAATCGAAAGGTAAGAAAAACGAATTTGCGACGTCTGATTCGTCCGCGAGACATGGCTAGTGAGATACACCTCCTGTTGTGTTTTGTTTTATTTATTTGTTACATTTAATTTCTCCTTTTTATAAACTTCTTTAAATTTTGGGTGATGATGAGCTATCGCAATCCTGATGAGTCACTGCTCCCAGGGCGTCGAACACTGTTTAACGATAAGAGGCGCATCAATGCAGGCGTATTCTGGAACGCTTTGACACATACATACATACACACATATACATACAAAACATACATACATACATACACACATACACACACACATACACACATACACACATACATACATACATACATACATACATACATACATACATACATACATACATACATACATACATACATACATACATACATACATACATACATACATACATACATACATACATACATACATACATACATACATGATATTGCATATATAACATTCAATTTTCATTTTTAATTGATATAAAGGTTTATTGTATAAAGTTTGCATGATGATAAACACTGATACTTCAAGAAAACAAACAAAAGAGAAAAATGAAGCCTTTGACTTAAAATCGTTATCATTATTTTTTAGGATCGTTACAAAAAGAGTTGCTGTCGTTCCCAAACTTGGCTTATGTCGTAGCTGGTTTCGTTTTATTATTTGGAATAATATTGTTATTTATATTCTTACGACGACGTAGAAGGGTTAATAGTCGGCGACCTAATAATGATGGTTTCCAATCATCATTTGAAAACGAGATCTATTCACTTGAGGATACCGACAACAACGATCACCGTAAAAGGTCAGCGGTAAATTTATTGTACATGACACAAGAAGAATGTCGAAATGAAATCAATGATGTCACTGAATGTTAGAAAGCTTTAGAAACAAAACAGTATTGGCCACAATCCTAATAAAGATACCATTATAGATTAGCAATTTAATTCAAAAGATTCAAATGGAAATAGAAAACTTAACTTAGGCACTCTTAGCTGACCACACGGAATCAATTCCCTTGCTTACATACTAGCTAGAAATAACACTATTTGGGTTAATTAATTTATTTCCATGGTCATAGATAAATTTCCTTGGTGATTTATATTTATGTTTGAACAGATCTATGACAAAGATATTGGGTTGATTTAACCGGGACCTTCTGGTTCAGATTAACCAAAGCATCAAGTTAAAATTTAATTAACCTTGTTCAGCTTACGAATAACCAGGTGACTGGTCACTACCAAAGCGTCTTAACTTTGTTGATACGTGATAATCAACCTGCTTATTTTGAACGAAGAAATAGAAAAGTGAAAGCGTACTTATTTTCGCGCAAAGATAAAATTACATCTTCATTGATGAATTACATCTTCATTCAATAATACATCTTCATTGATGATTTTTATGACTTTAAAAAAAAACTTCAAGGTTTATTACCCTAACGATCGACGACAACTGCTTCAAGCTAGATAACGATTAATTATGTGTACTTAAATAATAAACCTTGTCGTTTGAGGGGCTTAGCTCCCCATTGTCGCTACTTTTTCAAAGTTGGTGTGGGCTTTAGTTCCCTCTGTGTTCCAACAATGATTGATCATTGCAAGAAATTAACGACAAAATTACCACCGCTTGTATACTAATTTGCACACATTCCAGATATGGCTTTCAATTTTTAATATAAGGAATATAAAGGGCGAGAATATTTAGCTCGAAATTATGGCAATTTGAAAGCATGGCTACTGTTTGCCGACCTTGTGATGAATAAAGCATTCATTTACTAATGTTTCGGTGGCATATTTATACAGTAGCCGAGCTCTCAGATTGCAAGAATTTCAAGTTAAAATCCCAGTAAAACCTGAAAGCCATTGTATATGGATTATATGAAATTAGTGTACAAGTAGTGGCCATTCAGTTGTCGCCAATTTCTGGTAATGATTTTGTCTTATAACTTCGCATAAACATCTCCAAAACTTCGCATAAACACACGCGAAATAAAACCTGGCATAATTTCTTCTTACTTCTTATTCTTTTCTTATATTTTAAATACAGACTAGTATATTTGTATACTTAGTTAAATTAAATTATTATTAAATTCATAATTATATTTTAAATGAAATGCTTTGATCGATAGGCCATTATCATCCCCATGCATCATCAAAGGAGGGAGATGCATGGGGCAAAATAAATAATGCACTATTTTGATTCCCTTTGCTTTTGATCTAATTTTACAATATTCTAAGTTTCGAAGAAAAACAAACTTTCTTTTTAAGACGGTATCAAGCTCTAAAACTTCATACTGCATCACTCCCCTTATGATTTATATAGAATACATCTGCCATTTTGTTGGTCAAAGTTCGGGCATGCTCAGGATCGATGTCCGAAATTTCTGGCCATTTATCGAGGCTATTATTTAAATGTTTTTCAAAAACTCGTTAATAATTCATGAGGAAAACACAAACAAAAATCATAAGGGTGTCGTATCTTTATATGTGGTAGAAATTTGAAATTCTCTTCATTTACATAAACTTTAACTTTGATATTCTCGACTTACACAACGTATTTTTTGAAAATTACTTCGCCAATGAACTTACTAGATGGATCGTTTTTGAAGCAATTTAAAGCATGAGCAGCAGTGTTTTAAATAGCATGCACTTTATAAAATTCTCATTGTTTGTTTCTTTAATTTCGAAGTTTGATTTTTCTTGCCGAAACCATGAAATCCTGCCACAATATGGGGGATAAGAAGTACTGTATATTCCCAGGCTAAAAATATATATATTCAATTGTAATTTCAATTATATGGAAACTTCACGGGAAAATATTATACGGTAGAATCCTGTGGTGATATAAAGTATTTTACAGCGTCCTGATAATACACCGACGAATTTACGCAGTATGATATCTGACGCTGAATTCGTGAATGACAGTATATTAGAGAGCTTTTAAGATGTTTCTCAAAAGATGTGGTAAATCTAGTAAGCGGACATGACAAAAAAAACACCCCCTAAATTCGCAGTATCAAAGAAGGATACAGGTGAAAAACTTTTTTTAACTGGTAACAAGTCCAAAAGTAAGCAAAACTGTCTCTTTGCACGTCAGCGTACTAGATTTAGGTCATCGTAGCTAAGTTCGCTAATGTCTATGTATAATGACCCGAAATGTTTGAACGGCATACATGAATCAAACAGTGCATTTTTGCGCAAGATATTGATGTAAAATAGAAAATAATTTCACCTGTTTTATCGCAATAGCAATTCTCGAGCACATTATTTTCATGACATGCAATAGATGCACATAAAATGGTGCTTAACATGGTGTTGAGATTTTGGTGCCGAAATGGCGGAAGCAGGATCTATAAACTCACAGGTGTTACATTGGAGCACCCGACAAGGAAACGTGCCATTCTGTGACAGCGAATCCTCAATATGGTAGGGAGTTATGGTGATTCGCAGATATTGTTGCTGTGAAGAAAGGAAATTAAGGTGTATCGGAAAAAGATGTTTCAATCAAGGTCGTTTTTCAAGATATAAAAATTCTTCCCAATAACATCTCTAACTTTGAAATTGAAAGGATGATATGTTAGTATTAGGAATATTTTATTATTACCTGTGACATTGGAGACATGCATATGATCTGTAAGGGTCACAGATCAGAGTATTTGGGAGACCTACATGAAGCCATCCCTAATATGTATGCTGATGATACAAATAAAACTACTTATCATACAAATATTAGAGAGTTTAAGATCCACGACGCGGCCAGCTCAACGACGCGCTTGCGAAAGAAAGAAATCCATCCTGCAAGACAAAAACTGTGAATAAATTTGTGGTCCCAGGGGTATTCTCAACGGCTTTGTCATGCTCAGCAGAACGTTAAACTAAGCATTATCACGTCTTTCAAGAAACGCGAAGCTTATTGCGACCCAAAAGGTGATACTTAAAGTCGAAATTACAGCAAACATTGCATCGCTTTAGTCAAACTTAGCAGTTTGTAATGTTATTTGAAAATCGTCAAACATTTATTACAGTAATGAAATTGCTTAGCGTTCATTTTTTAGCTGAAATTCAGACCGCGTCGTTGAGCTGGCCGCGTCGTAGATCTTAAACTCTCTATTAATAAAGTTGAAGACGTACTTAATAAAGACCTAGATATCCTGTATAGATGGTTGCAAGCAAATAGACTAAGTCTAAACGTCTTAAAGAGCGAGTATATGCTAATTGGCTCCAAAGTCCGAATAAATAAGTTGACATTAGGTCCTAAGATATTTATTGGAGGACACCGCTTAAAGCGAGTAGTTGTAACAAAATCCCTAGGGCTTATGATTGATGAAAATTTATTGTGGGAATTAAGAGCACGCAAGTTATATATCCAAAAAAGTTTCCAAAGGCCTAGGAATGTTAAGACGCATTCGTGATCTGGTGCCAATTAACACGCGGGATAATTGCAAAAAAGGTTTACGGGATAAGCTTCAAAATTACAGAATCGAGCAGCTCGAATAACTACTACCAGCAACTATGAAATACGCTCTTCCCAAATTTTGAATAACTTAAATTGGCCAACACTAGAAGATAGACGAATGAAACAAAAATCTTGTCTAATGTTCAAAGTATTCCACAA
Organism: Paramuricea clavata; assembly: GCA_902702795.2. Taxonomy (NCBI): domain Eukaryota; kingdom Metazoa; phylum Cnidaria; class Anthozoa; order Malacalcyonacea; family Plexauridae; genus Paramuricea; species Paramuricea clavata. The sequence continues at coordinate 9,696 of CACRXK020013228.1, forward strand.
ATTAGGCCCATGTTATCTTTCACAACTATTTAACGGAGCGAATTTAATTCACAGTCATGATACACGAGGTCAAGACTACAATTTGGTTATCCTTAAACTAAACACCATTTTTTTGAAAAGTAGTCTCCAAGCAGTGGTATGGATTCAATACCAATTGAAATGAGGAATTCCACTTCCCTTAAAATATTCAAAAATAAAGTGTAGAATTAATTTGTTATGCATATAGCTTTAATTTCTCATTCTCCTTGCAAATAATTCAAATGTCACGGCGCCTGGGAAGATCATCTTATTTTCGATGACAGGCCTCCGTGCCTAAATAAAGTTCGCTATTCACCTTCAAAACGGCAGTGTCTAATACAGAGGAGGGATAAGCCCATTAGACATAAAAGCTAGTGTCTCATTTCCAGGCTTTTGGCTTGGAAGTCCTTTTATCACACATCATTAGATATTCATAGCATTTCGGCCAATGGCTATGGCGTCAAATCTCCGCCAAAATTCATGTTCGTATTTTCAACATTAATGTTTGTATTTTCAACATCAATGTTTGTATTTTCAACATCAATGTTCGCATTTTCAACATCTTTCTTCGCATTTTCAACGTCAATGTTCGCATTTTCAACATCAACGTTTGTGTATTTTCATTACTAACTTGAATTTTGGCGGATAGCATGGCGTCAAATCTCCGCCAAAATTCATGTTCGCATTTTCAACATCAATGTTTGCATTTTCAACATCAATGTTTGTATTTTTAACATCAATGTTCGCATTTTCAACATCAATGTTTGTATTTTCAACATCAATGTTCGCATTTTCAACGTAAATGTTCGCATTTTCATTCTCGACTGTGAAATCAATATGAATCCTATTCCAAATGAATTAGGTTCTGCTCGAACAACTCTGCTCCAACTTGCAGAAAGACTAAATACTTTGCAAAGGAAAGCTCAAAATAGAGTTAAGTTGTTTGTCTTGATCAATAATTCTTCATCAATAATTCATTATAAATGTTTCCATCCGGAGAGAACAAAAATAACAGTATGCTAATTCTACGAAATATGACGTAAGTTCAATCTGGAAACAGCATTTTTCTCCCATTAGCATTACCCGTCTGGAAAAATTGACTGATTAGCTCCCTTGGAAATCAATGTCCTTGACAGGCGGGGTGGGGGTAGTGTGTTGCGGGTATTAAATGTACTCAATAGCCCAATACCGCGATGTCCTGCTGCGCGGTTCCTTTAATTTATCCTTGAAAAACGAACCGTCTATAGACCACGTGCATAACGCACAAGATATATGTTCACACTGTATATAGAAATGTGTATAAATTCTTAGTAATTTATAGTAAAGTCTTTATTTTAATATGTTTTATCAGGTTGAAAGTCATTTCCAACGCATATAAAATCGAATATGTCGTTGTTTATATAATCACAGCTTGTACAAGGGTCATTGGGGTTAATATTAGCGCACGGGGTCTGTTTTATATCGTGTAATATCATATTTAAACACGACATATCAGTTTGATCAAACCACTGTTAATAGATATTAACTGTGATCAAATATTATATTAGAAAAATAGTAATTAATGATATAGCGCGCGACGATCGTTCGATGGAAAAATGAAAACCAAGTTAGTCTATAGACTATATATCGAAGGAATGCCACATTTAAACGCACGAAACTATTGCAATATATATAGAATCGAGCAGAGAATTGAGTATGTCGTTGCCGCATAATGTTTGTACGTTTTTTATTTATTTATTTATTTAACTGTTCGCCCCCCAAAAAGATTACATCAATAAATCTAAAAAAATAAAGTATTTACAAGAAGTGTGGGGAGGGGGGAGGGGCTTCTAGAAACAATAAGGCTTTTATTTAAGACCCCTAGATTGAAATTGATTCACTAAAAAATGAAAATCGAAATCGGGTCAGGTCTGCTCGGTTTGTGAAATATATTTGTCGAATGTGTAACTATATGAGTGCGTAATATATTTTATTATATTTTTCGAATGCGCTGGTTGAATGTGTAAATTAAGGCAAATAGAAAGCGAAGCACGGTTTACACAAGGGTCAGTGGAATATTAGCGCACGAAGTATTTGGGATATATTTGTCGAATATTAAAAGCAAGTTGAATGTCATCAATACATATGGGATCGAATAAAGAATATGTCGATCCTTTTCAACTCCGTCGAACAGCGTTGGAAAACATCGTCCGTAGATCTTTGCATGTACTATTTGAAATTCAAACTTCACGAAAATTGGATACGTAGCCTGTAAAGTATAAGCATTTGATGTATGCTGTCCACTGGGAAAAAAAGGGAAATCCATACTACGAAATTTGCAATTGCACCACAAAATCCATAGTATATCCATACTACTTCCATACTATATCCATACTATGGAAATATACAATTATTATGGATAACCAAAATCCATTCTATTTCCAATAAAGGTCCATACAATTTCCACTCTATGACCTTCTATGGATTTTCAAAATTTTTTCCAGTGGTCCTTGAACAAGAACTCTTCTTGTGTTTGTGAAGTATTTTGTTTCGTATACATATAAGACCTTGCACTGTTTAGTGTGTGCAAATTATTTTTGCGGACACATTAATATACTTAATTGTAACTTCATGACTTAGATCTGTTTATGCTTATAAATTATTGGAAAATGCACAGTCCTTTACGTATTTTTGTCATATCTGATCATTGTATGTGATTAAATGTGTGCGATATTTCAACTGTGTCCATTTTACGTAATACTTTCTTTCAGTAAATTCAGAATTTGACAATAGTGCGATTAGCAAACAATGCAGGCTACCCACATGTACGCAGCGCGTACCTATTTTTAAATTAATTGAGAATGCAAACAATGTTGTGAAAATGCGAACATTGACGTTGAAAATGTGAACATTGATGTTGAAAATACAAACATTGATGTTGAAAATGCGAAAAATGATGTTGAAAATACAAACGACGTTGATGTTGAAAATGCAAACATTGATGTTGAAAATGCGAACATGAATTTTGGCGGAGATTTGACGCCATGCTATCCGCCAAAATTCAAGTTAGTAATGAAAATACACAAACGTTGATGTTGAAACTTGAAAATGCGAACATTGACTTTGAAAATGCGCAGAAAGATGTTGAAAATGCGAACATTGATGTTGAAAATACAAACATTGGTGTTGAAAATACAAACATTAATGTTGAAAATAGGAACATGAATTTTGGCGGAGATTTGGCGCCATAAATGACATGGTGTAATTTACATCACATGTATCTGTCTGGATACCGCATCTAGACCAGAATTTTAATTACTTCAAGTGGGAAGGACTTTGAACAATAGGGAAATTGTTGGTTAATAAACAAACGATTATGCAAATATATTTGATTGTTATGTTTAGAATTACTTCTAAATACAGTAAGCAACATTTAGAATTAACATTCAATCACACAACAAACAACAAAATATATTCATGTTATAAGTTACAAACTCGTTACACAAATCGTTATATATCGATGTGAAGTTGTGACACTTCACATCGATATATAACGATTTCTGAATGTTGTTTTTTAAATCACACTTGCCATGCATCATTGAACACATATCTGTCTCGCAATTCCTGCAAATCTAAGCAGAAAGAATTGCTCTCATATATGACTGCTTTACTTTCTCGCCAACTTTGCCAATCTTCAAATATACGAACTCCCCAGCGATTTTTATAACGCGTTGTTTGTGGAATGGCATTTCAGACGTTGTCAATGCTTCTTTTCACGCTTTGAGGATCTCGAAATCTCCTCTTTTTGCAACTAGATGCCATGCTTCCTTCGAAGACGAACAAATACTAACAGCAGTTTGAACAACAACGCCTCTAATCGTTCCTTCGTTACACATTCGCTTGATTAAACAAATTGTATTGATATTTTGTTGACGTTAGATAAAATAAGTAACATTAATCTCTAAGTTAATTAGTTAATAATAGACAGTGGATATGATTGACAGTTTGCATGTTTCACGAGTCGAAAACAACATGAGGACAAGGCGTGTGCTTAGGAAAACATACGAAGCAAATGTAGATTAAAATGTGTTAACCCGCCAAGAAGTAAGTTCATATTTGTGTATTAGAGTATGTATAGTGTAGAATTAGAAGTAATTTGTAGTTGTAATTCAATTTATAGATCGAATAAAAACAGTGTAAACAATATACGATTTGACGGGCAATGTATTCATTTCATCGGACCACAAATTCGATTTCCAATGCTAACCTGGCGTCCGTAAGAAATATATAATCGAAGATAAACTTGTGTGCTAACTAGAAGCTAACCATGGCTGAAGCGAAAGCTTTATCTGAAGCGAAACTAAGACGTAGAACTGCTAAAGCCGCGCTAACCCGTATAAGTAAAACGCTGAGAATTAAACTACAAAACGATAGACCCCCAGGCGAAATAACCGAAGCTTTGCAAAAGGTGAAACAGGCGTATAATGATTTAGTCGTTAAACATGAAGAATATGCCCAGAACATTAAAAATGATGAGGAATTCGAAACAGAGGA
>CACRXK020013229.1:830-14244 GCA_902702795.2 Paramuricea clavata
GCATCAGTAAATACTGGAGAAAAAAATGGTCTTTGGGTTTTGATTGATCGTGATTTCAACCTTCCTTTGGGCGATGAAGTACCAACACCGATGATAAAAATTTGGTGCGCTGCTCATCGTTCGCAGGTGGCCTGGAAATCTGTCACCAATTCAATTCAGGAAGTAAGCCATTTAATTTAGCAGCTTTCAAGCATATCCACATTTTTCCATGCATCTGGCATCCGGACACGTGAACTTATTGATGCTGCAAATGCTGAGGGTTGCTGCGTGTTATCATTACCTCGTGTCTTCGAAGTTCGTTGGACAGAATTCACATCGTCGTTAATAGAAGTGGTCTTGAGATCTTGGCGTGCTCTTGTTACCTATTTCAAAAAAAGTAATGAGAAAGAAGCTGCAGGTTTCTTGTCTTTTTTAACCAAAAAAGACAATCTTGACCTGCTGACCTTCATTGCAGATTTGCTTTTTGTATTTTCACGATACCAGCAACAACTACAATCGGACTCTGCAACACTAATTGACATGGACAGATACACATCCAATGTGAAGGCAAAGGTGTTAGGATTAAAAGAAACGGCTCTCCTCGGTGGATGGGTTGAAGCTCTAAGCGAGCAAGTTTCAGAGGAAGAAGATGGCACCGTTTCTTTAAAGGGAGTCGAATTAAGCAGTGGAAATGCAAGGCGCCGTCGACACATTCATCATCTTTACGTCACTGATACAAGGGACATTGATGCAATTAAGAATGAAATCATCGAGTCTCTGAAAGAATTTTTAACGCAAAGGTTTTTGGACCAAGAAGATGACATTGATCTGTTAAAGCCATTTGTAAATTTACAACAGTCAGTGGATTTGAAGGAGGTCCACAAGCAATTCTTCAAAGATCTAGACTTAATGGAACTTGGTATGGAATATGATGATGTTCTTAGCATGGAAGATATAGAGCATTTCAGAAAGCTATCACTGAGGGAACGATTCCAAATGTTTGTCCAGTCCGAAGAGCTGCCTAACCTCAAAGTTGCATTTGCAAGGATTCTTGCAGCCAAGCCACATAGCGCAGATGTAGAACGTCTGATCAGCTGCAGTGTGGCACTGAAGTCTTCTGGTCGTAGTCGAATGCTCCTTGAAACCGAAAACCTCAATTTGTATGTGCATTATAACATGCCGTCGTTGGATCAGTGGGATCCTAAACCAGCAGTGATGAGTTGGATGAATGAAAGAGCGCATCGCGCCCGAGATTGTCCAAAAAGAAAACAACAACAATATTTCAAGGGAATATTCTCGGAAGCTGCAAAACTCGAAGAGAAGTTGGCAGATTGTGAAGAGGAACCAGCAAAGAAAAAAAAAGAAAACATTTTAGTTTAAATTTGCTATAAGAAAACTGAAATAAATATTCTGATACATATACTGCTTTTGTTATTGAAGCTGTATTCATTCCATTTATATTTTGATTCTATTACTTTAACCTAATGATTCCAGAACAAATATCCATATCATGAAAGTTCGTATTTTTTCAACTGCACAAATTTTTTTTTAGAGTTGCACAAATTGATTTAGAACTGCACATTTTGTGTAGAACTGCACGTTAAAAAAAAACCTGCGTCTCGTCCCGTCTAAGTGGGATCATATAAACAGGCCCTACTAGTATATAATGTATGGAAATCAGCCTAGGTAAAAATAATTTTAGTAAATAATAAATAAAAAACAAATAAATATAATACGTAGTTCTTTGTAGCTTTGCTTGGCGATAAAACATATAATATTATTGTTTGTGGAAACACCACGTAAATTTATTACTGCAAAGCTTTCGAAATAATAAATAGTTTCAATACTCTGTCTACTCATTCAAACATTCTAAACATTCAAAGAACTTACTCTGTCTACTGTCTTCATCAGGGGAGATCTGAAGCCACAACTTGGTCTCTTATACACTGGATGGATTATGTCATCTGTAACAAAGTTCCAAGCTAGCACATGCATCGTATTAATCGCAACGTTGTGGGAATGTTGTATAATTTATCTTCATTGGTTCGACCTGGCTACTTTACAACTTTAACAACACGTTGACTTCAACAATCTTTGATTAATCAAAACGCACGTTACGTGCATGTGCGCGACGTCGTTGGAACGTTTGTTCGAACGCCACTTTACCACTGGTGTAAAACCTTCTGTGAATGCATCTGAAACCGGTTAAAGTGCAACATTGTTTTTGCCAAAATTGGCGATTATTAAAGTGCATATGACATGAATTTTTTTTATTTTCTTAAGTGAAAGAACTCTTTAAGGGGCGGACCATTATAAATCCCGGGAGGGGGGGGGTATAAAATTTTTGCGGCACGAATTTTTTTTTCAGTCTCATGTCTCTGCAGGAATTTTTTTTAATGCATTTAACCTCTGCAAGAATTTTTTTTCAAGACTATTTCTACTTCGCTGTTTGCTTGCACGAATTTTTTTCTCTGACGTATTGGCTGCACGAATTTTTTTTCAGGCATTTTTCTTTGCACGAATTTTTTTTTGGGAATTTTCACCCCGGGTTTCTAATGGTCCGCCCCTAAGCTGTAGTGTAACTTATAATTATTTTTCAGTTTCTTGTTTTTATGGTTTGTTCCCGAGATATTTCAATTTGTTTGGTATGTAAATGAGTGTGAATATGTCCGCTAATTTATGACGTCACGTTGGTTGCAAGCTCTTCAAAATGGTTGAATATCAAGGCTATCGCCCAAGATAATAATTTCTAACTTCACTCACTGATAAATGTGATAAAATACTGGAGAAAAACGTGAATTGATATCTACAGTTTTTAGAGTTAAGGTGGCTCCATACTTTTCATCGGGGGACTGGTACCTAATCTTGAGTTTTCGCACGAAAATGTTTAAAATATAAGCAAAAATAAATACAACTTTTTCAGTCTAAAAATCCGAACCACAAGTCATGTTTATTTTGATGTCTTGAGTCTTCCTTGTTCTCATTTGTTCTCAAAGAACAAACGTCGTCCTGATTTAGCTCTGAACATTGAATAACTAGTCTTTTTAGAAGACATTTTAAGGTAAAAATGCAATGTTCAACGTTCAAACTCTTGTGAAAACCGGCGATCGGCCCGACCGGCGAAAAGTTTTTTACTCCTATATTTGGCGATTTATTACTTCATATCCAGAGTTTTTTGTACTTATGACTGGTAAATGTATTCAAAGTGTTACTAACAGCAAAGGAATTCAGTGAAACAGCATCATGCGCCGGCTCAAACTGTTTTAACTTGTCAACAACAACATGAAAACACACAAGTTACAACTGAAAACGAATATAAAACTTTGTAGAAAAGCCAAAAAGTTCATACATGTCACACATATCTTATACCAAACGACTGACAATCACCTGTTTTCTTGGCGTTTTCCCGAGTTAGCATGCAAAACTAAATATATTTGCATTTCTAAGCAAGAAAACACAACATATATTTGATATTTCGACGAGACTAAAAACTTTTTTGTGCGTGTTTTTCTGGAGATGCGCCTGCGAAAACATGTACGCGCATGTCAATTCATTGATCTTGCAGAGTGTGAAAAACTTTGGCCGCGCGAAATAAAACCGTCATTATTTCCAAAACGAGTTCGGTAAGGTACCCTGAAAATTTGTACATGAGTAGATACATACTTCAAGATTTCATGATGGAAAAATAAAAAAGAATTTTCGATAGAAACTGTCAAAAAAGTAGAAATTTAATTCTAAAGAATTGAGTCGACAGATTTTTTTTAAACTTCCCAGAAATGTTTCTCGACACTAACGTAACTGATTTATTAAAAAAAATTGGGGTCACCGAACTCATTTTTGAAAAAAACACGAAAAACTGCGATATTTTCGGCTATTTATTGTTACCATTATTCGTTATAGTTGTCATGGAAACGCGACTTTTTATCAAAATTCTTTTTGTTTGCGACACGTCTTACTATGTGTTACAATTATAAGTAGAACTTAACCCTATAAAAGCATTTAAGCAGAAAATATTCAACTTTTGCTCCTTTGGCTAAAAAGTGTATTGAGCCACCTTAAAGCGTTTATTAGCGAGTGGGAACGACCAACATGGCCGCCATCTATTCCCAAATGGGGGTAACCGCTGGAATGTCCTTGGCTTCAATTTTACTAATAGAGATGCGCTATCTAGTGTATATAAGATATCTATGGTTCTTTCATATGCACTTTAATAACATGCATTGTCAGTATCGAATATCACAAACGTTAACTTTGGCCGCGGAATTCAAACTAAACTTTACAAGCGTTAGCATTGTATTGTAATATTCTTCAAGTACTGGAAATATAGTGACCGTTCGGTTCAAGTGAAAGCTGTCTATTAAAGCTAGGACAGATCTGCCGCAAATGTGGTTTAAATAACGTTCAAGTCAAATTTGGAATAATTTACATCATATTCGAGAATAAGAATTAGCCGCGATGAATAATTAAAATTATGCTATTACTATTTAACAATTAGTCGCCGAAGACGAGGTGATTACAAGCTTATTTCACTGAGCCGAAGGCGAAGTGAATATAGGCTTGTTATCACCGAGCCGGAGGCAACTAATTGCTTTAGTATAATATCAGTATTGAAAAAGTTTTATTTATAAGTACTAGAAATACATGCATGCAGTAACCCCTCGCCAATACTTTCCAAACATTAAATTTACATGAAGTATTCAGAAATGACCAACACTGAACGCAGGCTCGCGCTCAAGTGTTGCCATGACAACACGACATTCTTAAATTTTTAATTTTTTCATATGTTTTGTACAAAACTGCAAATTGTAGTTGAAAGATTCGTACTTTTAACTATACAACAATAAATTTCCGAAATATATACTGTAGGTATTTTATTTTACATTTTGTGAGCTCTGATTTAATTCAATTCAATTCAACTTTATTTCACACGTTTACAAAAGATATAGTTAGACATTAATTACATCACAAAAAAATCATAATGGAAGGGGGAAAAAAAAAGAGTTAATTATGGTATTAGTGAGCTTAAGCAAGTGACGTTTTTGACAACACGAACGGCATGAGTAACGTCAGAAGACTGGGTCAAGGGCTGTGATTGGTGAAAAACGTCAACTTTACTTCCGGTCGACGTCCGTGTTGTCAAAAACGTCACTTGCTTAAGCTCACTATTATATCGTGTACAGTGACCAAAGTAGCTGAGAAGCTTTCGAGTTGGCCACCGTTTACAAAATTGTTGTTTTGTGACTGTTTACATAATTGAGAAAAAAGAACATGACGCGTTTGGTGTGGCTGGATCAGTGTCTGGATTCTACGTTTGGCTTAGTATAAGTTTTCTTGTATATTTAGATTTAAATATTCTAACTGAAGTCGACTGCTTAATATGTAGGTCTATCGTTTCCCAAATATTGGATGACGAAAAAAGAAAAGTGTGTTTGCCGTAGTTTGTGCGCGCTTTTGGTCTGCTAAAGTTTTGATTTGCCGCGAATCTTGTATTATACGAGTGACAGGTAGATGCGATGGATATGGAGTTTGCAAAAACTGACGGCATTAAGTTGTTAAGGATTTTATATGTAAAAATTGCAATTTTCAATTTAAAAACATTGTCATTGTCAACGTTTAGTATTCCCAATAGATTGAGGTAGGTACTGGCATCTTCTCTTTTATGCGCAAAGAAAATATTTCGTACACATTTATTTTGAGCAATGCGAATTTTGGATAGATGGGTAGTATAGGTGTTTCCCCAGCTCATTATTCCGCAGTTAAGATGGAATACTTTATATATTGTCAGAAAACATTCACATGGAAGATAGCCGGATTGAAAATCTCAAGGGCCGGTTGTATAAAAAAGTGATTAAAGTTAACTATAGTTAAGTGGAAACGTCATCCAATAAGAAGCGCGTATTTGAGAGTTAATCACTATTTAACTACAAAATAGTGATTAAAAAAGTGATTAAGAGTTTTATACAACCGGCCCCTGGTAATTAGCGTTGCTTTTCATTATTGTTTTACTGAAAAATGCTGTTCACTACAATATATAAGCGCTATTTTTCACTATACGTTTTGAGAAGTTAACGATACCCTAAAGCATAGTTAACTTCAACTACTTTTTAACAGCAGTAAACGCTAGCTACATTTTTATACAACCGACTTAACTACGCGGTTAAAGTTAACCACTATGCATGATACGGATAGTTAAAAAGTAATTTAGAGTTTTATACCAACCCCTGCACGTTAATATATCTTTTCAAGTATATAGTTCAGACACAAACCACGAAGCTTATTGTATAATGCTATATCTGTAAACAGGACCACCAACGTTTGAGATATTTTGCATCAATCTATATAATTACTGCAAGTTTATAGACTTTCCAAAGTCCTTTCCAGGCCCTTCAATGGCGCGCTTCACTTCCTCTGTGGAAAGGACTTTTGTCACTTGCAGCGCGCCAAATATCACCGGTGGAAAAATCCACCGGTGACGTCATTGTTTACATTGAAGGCCGAAGCGGTTACATTATCGGTCATTATCGAAGGAGTCTAAAAATAATATTATATTCTCAGGCTCTTTGTTGAACAAATGTGTATTATTGAAGCAAACAGACTAAACAATGTAATTACAATTTTGTAGAACACAAAAACCATGTAAAAATACACAAACAGACATTACATTGAGTATAAAGTACAGGGTGTAGAAATAAACTTTAATTAATACTGCCACCGAAGTTGCATCTGATGATTCTAAAATTTCCTCACTAGTTTCAGGTTTTAATATAGTTTGGGTTTCTTGATCTCGATTACTGATTATTACAAGTTCGTTTGCTGAGAAAACAACGCGTATTTTTACTGGATTTTGAACTCTAGCGACGTCTTCTAGTTGATCACAATCGCTGCCTCTCTGCTTCTTGGTTACAGTTGTCTGATTCTTTTCAATTTATAGATTAACTTCTACTACCTTAGTTAAATCGCTGGCGAACTGACTATTCTTGTCGACATAATTACGGCACACATTGTTTAATAGACAAACAACTGTGAAGCTTCAATACATTGAACAGCTTTCGGCGCTTACTTAACTTGGGTCAGTTATTTCGTTTCCACACTTGGTGCAAACTGTTTCATTCGACGACCAAGAAATATCAATTCTAGAGAATGTTTTTGTGTTTTTGTAGACCCATTGTCGGTGCGTTGAAGTAATTGCATGAAATTTACACACCCTTTTAATATGTCAAAATTATTCGCGCCAAAATTTTTGATGCGATTTAAATTCCTGCAAGCGACACAAGTCGACCACTCGCGACTTCGTCGCTCGGGTCGCGCTCTCCCTCCCCAATGGTCGACTTGTGGCAAGCAAGTTTAGTGCATGGACTCGAAGTGCGGTAACGTATTGAAAAATCATGTTTGAGATATCTTTTTTCAGACAGTTAAGATAATTAACACAACAGCTCGCTTATTGCAGAATTCTGCCGTTTGAGATTCTAAATGTCTTTTTGGGATAATAATTATTCTCCAGCGGCGGGGAATCTATATCTTTTGAGGAAGATTTGAATTGGAGATCTGCGTCACTCGAACACACACGGTGGTAGTTAACCCTTAACTTACTAAAAGGCTCTATTTTTAAAAATATCTGACCAATCATATTGAAACTTGGCGCAAAGCTATTACCAATCATGTCACATATATTAAGCTTTGTCGAAGCACAGCATGGGCCTTGGTTGCCATGACGACAACAAATAAACCTAAATAACGGACTCACTCCCAACAGTAATAACTCAAAGGGAAAAATAGATATTAACACCAAACTTGGTAAGACTGTTGGTTGGGTCAAAAGCTGTGCAATGAATGGTTGGAATTTTGTTAGAGTTAATTGCCGAGTCCGAACGCTGAAAATATCCAGTTTCCATGGTAACAAAGGAACAAATGCATAATATGCAAAACTGACCATTCATTGCATAGATTATGATAAGTTTAATACTCAGCCCACAAATCATCAAAATCCATCAAATCCCCTTTGAGTTATCATTGTTACCACCCTCGTTTACAATAAATTCGTTAATTTGAATAAATCAATGTTAAAGTGTTAACAAACTTTATCGCCCTAACTTTGGCTTATTCTTCAAAAACTAGTCTAGTAAACCATCCTAATCTGATGTTCATGGTATTATTAGTTAGAATATTGTCTACTGACATCTTTTACCATAGAAACACTGGATATTTATGCTAAAAAAGTGAATGACTAAGCATCTAGACACAAGATTATCTTACTTGGAACACACTTATTTTTTCCGTTTTGCTTCTATCGTTCACACAACAGATGAGTCAGTCATATCCTGCTCTACATTACTTGGGGTTTTTCTTCCCTTTCTTTTTGACAGGCTCATCAGGCTGAGAGCTCAGGCTAAATCCGCCAGCCTGGTAACCTGTCTTGTCACCTTTCGACTTTTTTGTGCACGAAGTTTCTGCCGTTGCTTTTGGTACTTGTCGCTAACTTTTTTTGAAGCAGCTTTTATTCTGGACTGATCTTGCAACCTTAGTGCTTTTATTGTTTTACTGCCTGGTGTTATGCCAAATATATCCATAACCATGGCTTTACTGGCAGCACCTGTATTGAAAAGGGCAATGGTCTCACAGACAGCTATTGTTACTTTTCGAGCTCCACAAAATTTAGTCTTGGGACATTTAGACCAGAGCATTCCATTGATAGCCTCATTCTGATTTTGTGTTATCCCTTTCAAACACCTAGAGAGCAGATTGTCCTGAGAAAGCTTGTAAAAATTGGAGCTAACTCTTCCATAAACACCTCAGGCAAACGATTGCTTTGGTCATATGTTACTGTGTCATCTAACTTTTCTTTCCAAAATTTGCACCAAGTGTTATCATCTTTAGGACATGTTGTTCTTGCATAGGTACTTTTGTATTCTCAATCATGTGGCACTGAATTGCTTTTATGCTCCTCTTCATTCCCAGAAGATCACCCTTGTTTCCCCGAATAGCTTTTCCATAATAGTTTTGCATTTTGTCCATGATTTTGTCTGTCAATCTTCCCCGACCACCAACACCTTTACCATCTGATAGCTTTTTACCCTTCTTATCTGCCTTGTACTTTCTAAGTGCTGTACCAAGTCTTTTTTGGACATGGCCAACACATTCTTCCTTAGTCACAATATATTCATCTCCATACTTTTGGAACATAGCATCCTTCACTCGTCCGTATGAACTACTGTCACCATCACCAACAAATGTAGTATATTTTCGATTACGTTCACTGATATTCCTCCCAAACATTCCAGTGGCTGAAGCAGCTTCCATTTCTTCTGATGAACCTGCATGGTTGATTTGGCAAACTGGTTCATGGCATTCTTTCCAAGACTGGTATTCTTCACTTTCAGAATTCATGTTTCCATGGGCTTTACACTCATGACAAAACAGGGACTTGACGCAGTAATCTAGGACCTCTCACCAGTGTCTACAGATATAACAAAAGTAACACCAATTCTTGATTAATGTCCTCTTTTTTGCCATGTTCCATCAATTGTAACCGACACATTTGCGACAACAGTAGTTCAATCATCTTCAATGTCATCCGGGCTTTCCATTGCGACCTTGTCAACCAGTCGCTTTGCCGCATCCTTCATCAACGTTTCAGCATTGTCTACCGCAATGGTTTTTATTTGTATTTGGTGGTCATTATAAGCCTTCTTTGTTACAGGAGGTGGCAAATTCATTCCAGCACAAAATGGAGTGAGTCTGGCATGACCCAATTGAGGAGCTGCTAGAACTGCTCTGCGATTCACTTCCTGGGCTCCACCTCCCCTACCACCCAAACGCTTGCTGGTCAAGAGAGGGGTCTGTGCCTCACATATTGAACACTCTAAGTATAAGTGTTCTGCAAGGCCCTCTCTCAACCTGTTTTTTTGAAAGAGTTGTAGTTTGGATTTGGGATCTCTACAAGCACTACAAATTGCTGCACTAGAGATACATTCTTTCAGCAGAGATGCATCTTGCAACTTGAACCCAGATGCACTCTCAGTGTGACATGTAGACCCAAGGCCAAGAGTTTGGGTTTTTGTGCGGGTTAAAACTGCTTGGTCAGAGTCAAGCTTCTCAAAAGACGAATTGAGCAGCTTTTTCTGAGATATATTTACCTTAGATTGAGGCAAAACTTGGCTTTTGCTTCCAAAACCTCGGCAACATTTGACACGCTGGTAGACGGATGTCGGCCATCAGTAAAACCACTCGCACTTTCGCTCGATCTTTCGCCTATTTCGTCGGTTCTCAGCCCACAAAAACCTTTTCTTTTTCTTCTTCTGATCGATCTAAACTTCGTAGTATTTTTTTCAGCCATTTAGACTTCTCAATAATGTAATAATGTACCTTCCGTACTTGTGCAGTGAGACTTATCGGGAACGACTTGCCAGTTTGGGTCTCTTACCGCTATCTTACTGGCACGAATATTTGGATCTCGTGTTCTTTTTTAAAGCGGTGAACGGCTTGGTCGACGTGTCCCATGACGTCCTCCCCGAAGTCATGTCCCAAACCAGAACGACCAGATCCTCCTTCCGTCCGGCCAAATGCAAAACCTCTACCTACCAACGCTCCTTCTTTATTCGTGCATCCAGAACTTGGAACTCTTTACCAACTACACTAAGATCTCCTGACATTAATATTAGGCAATTCAAAACCGATTTACAAACTTACTACCTGACAGCCCTGAGAGAATGCTTCGACGAAGAAGATCCGAGGACATGGAAGACTATTTGTCTGAAGTTAAACACTAGTCGTTACTTACGTTCTGAACTAACTTGTTGTTTTTAGTCTCCTGTCCATGTACTGTATGTTATATGTTCTGTACTGTATGTGTATTTTTGTATAGGGCCCACAGTAATTGGTTTACACTGTTGTGGTGTCCCTGCCATTTTTGTCCATGTTTATTGTGTAGATGTCTATTTGCTGTTCTGTTAAGTGTTTTTTGGCAAAGTTTAATAAATAAATAAATAAATAAATAAATAAAAGCTATTCAAATTGACCGAACTAGATGTTTACCTTCGCGATTTGGCACTCTGTCACATGTATTCACAACAAACCGCGTCATCATTGCTTTCGGGGGCATGGGACGAGCATGATTCAATGTTCATTGAAAAGGGGGGGGGGGTTCTTGTCCTAGAAGAGGGGGGTTCGAAATATTCCTACAAAATCGAAGACGAAAAACCCCATAGCAACCAAAGTAAATAATTAAAAACAAATGGTAACTATGCACGAAAATTACACCAACGTCTATATTATCGCAAATTTTGGCCAAAATAGTTACATAAAATAAAAAATAACTTGACAGGGCAAAAGAGTGATAAATTTCGCAACTGTACTCATCGAAATAATTTTTTTTAAGAAAAAAAAAATTTTGAGAAAACTAAGGGTTAACTACCACCTTTTAAAATTAAAATTAAAAGACTTCAAAACTATGTGAATAAAATAATTTATTATATACATGACAAAATTACTGCAATCTGATTGGTTAAGAGGAGTGCAATTATTTCATTAATTGCACTCTCCAGGAGTGCAATTAATGATTTTCGCGATGGCTGGGGGGAGCGGGAAATCAAAACAACAAAATCCAATATGGCGGCGAAATTTAGATAAGTATTTCTAACAAATGTGGACGAATTTAACTGAATTTTGGCACAAGAATGAGTTTAAAAAACATTGTATGGCAAAAAGAGCCTGTGGAAAATACCTGGAAACAGTTTTAAGGAATAATCTTGGCGGGATGCAGCGAAACGTGACTATGTAAGTTTGAAATACAATTTATAAAGATTTTCTTAGTCTAAAATATGTTGTTTGAGTTTGAATCTTGTGTTCTAGTTTAAGTTATGTGCCTTCATGAGTTTGTAATCATTTCCCAAGTTTGTTTATACCAAATTGCTTACAAAAGAATTAAAAACTCTTGACAAAATGCAGTTGAAATATAAAGAAAGCGATTTTGTCATGCATATAATAAATAAATAATCACACGGGCAAGTCGTGCAATTAGTGATTAACACTACTCGTGATATTTGAAAAATGTGCCAAATTGCACTCGCCTCGGCGGCTCGTGCAATTTTGGCACATTTTTCAAATATCACTCGTAGTGTTAATCATTAATTGCACTCCTTCCCGTGTGATTACCTATACTAATATAATATGGGCTAGTATTCCAAAGGTCGTAGGTTCGAATTCCACCGTGGCCGGGCATATTTTTCAAGCTCGCCCGGTGTGGATATAGACTCAGAGTAACACCACAAATATCAAATTCACCTGAGTACACTACACCAACATAGAAAAAAATTCATGTTACTAGAATACATTGGTATCGAAGGAACTAGATTCTGTTCCGAAATATCACTATACTCGAACCGTCCTGACCGCGTAGCTCAGTTGGAAGAGCATTGAGCTAGTATTCCAAAGGTCGTAGGTTCGAATCCCACCGTGGCCGGGCATATTTTTCAAGCTCGCCCGGTGTGGATATAGACTCAGAGTAACACCACAAATATCATATTCACCTGAGTACACTACACCAACACAGAAAAAAATTCATAATACATTTATTTAACATGCATTTAAACAGATACAATCTTAAAATACTACAGCGTTTGTATATTTGCATATTTTAGATATATTGTACATGCAAACGCTAAATTTAATTTTTTGTTCCATTTCTTCCATTTTTTATTCCTTAAGAGTAGTTTTTTGTGCCGGAAAAATATGACTCTGCATGATTCAGACGAGATATCAACGTAAAAGTGCGTGCCCGCTTTTTCGTATGACGCTATGCACATTTTTGTGAAGAAAGTAACTATTATAGGCTATAAGCTAGGTGATCGACTATGCCCTCATGTTCAATTGTTTTCACTTGGAATTGATCATTCTTATAGAATTGATAAACAATTTCTTATACGTGACATGGTGCCATGCACATGGCGAAAACTGAATGTATAAGTTTTAAAATTTCGCACAAGTTTAACATGTGCATGACCAGAACGGACTTGATTTCTATACCAAATTTCCAATAGACGCAAAATAATTATATTAATCGCCATTAATTGCATGATATACAAATCATCTGTAAATTATTAAATTTTCATGGATAATATTATGATGAAATGTTCAAATAAGATCTAACATGCAATGTAATTAGGAAAATTTAAGTTACATGATAAAATAAGATGTTTACATGCATGCATGTAACCTAAACCTAAATAGTATTAATTTCAAAGGCATGCAAAGTGGAGCTAGCAAATGATATAAACGTATTGCTCTTCCTACTGCATGGTTTAACCATACTAAAATATATTAATAGAGAGGAGCGCTTATCACAAAATCTGATTTTAAGGAGTACAGGTAGGCCCTTATTTGATCATTCAATGAATACCCTGTAAAATTCAATTTAAATATAATACTTCAACTTCTGATG